>JADDOH010004664.1:0-186135 GCA_016648135.1 Agrypnia vestita
AATTTGGATAACTTCTTGCAAAGGAAAAAATTCAACTCCGATGGGGCAATTCAAACCGCCTTCAAAGATTTTATTGATTCCCGTCCGAATGGTTTTTTTAGTAAACGGTCGATGAACTACCTATGAGATAGCAAAAGTGCATAGATAGCAATGGTACATACTTTGATTAAATAAATGTATTATAATAAAAAAAATCGGCTTTATGTTCCTCCCATACTAAACGCAATTTCATATGTAAGGACCTAATATATGAAAAATGTTTATGGAAGTCTCTTTATACGATGGCCCAGGTATATCAATATAGAGGTATCTTTACCAGCTGCGAAATATATGTAAACTAACTAATCAATGAGAAAAGACTACGGATGACTCTAGCGTAGACCAATTAAATATACGGAAGGTTTCTAGAATTTGAAAATGTATATAAAACTTTTCAAATTTAATAATGTGTGGTTGTTCTTATGATGGAATTGGTGAACGTTGCATTGTGCAGACTGATCACTTAAGCCAGCTCATACAGGTTGTAAGCCCTGGGCCAAGCAAGCCCATCGTATAAAAAAACTTCCATACACGTTTCTCATGTATAAATAGTTTCGTCTCTGTGAGATTTCTATAATTTATCTTAATTAAAAAATAAACAATTCTGAATTTAAAACATCTCATTTATTCAGCATTCAAAAATGAAACATTAATAAACACTGTGCTGCATTTTTTTGCTGAATATTTAGAAAGCTTTTAGCTCAATTAAATTTAACTAAAAGCCGTCTGAAAATTCGGGGTTTATCGTGGAGCAATATCTATCGCTGTGTTTCCATTATCTTTTCGCTACTGATTTATGTTTAACAACGGTTTGAGGAGCTGTGATATAATTTTAACAAGTGAACGATAAAGGTTTATGTCATCAGGGGCCCAGCACGACCCTAGTATAATATAAATAAAACCTAAAAAGGTACGATCATTCTAAACAATGACTAATTTAAGAAATATATGTTTTTTAAATACATAAATTTACATCACAAGTGTAAATAAACTATAATTAACATTTTTTTAAATACTTTTTTTACTAACACACAAAAGGAAATATGTTAAAATAATAGTTACAGACAGATAACGTTTCAGGAGGATAAACTTGAACCTGAAAGAAATACACTTATAATTAAACCGTTACGGGGATGACATTATAACGAGCAAAAATTATAATGATCATGATAATAAATTACTGGAACCAGACACACAATGTTGTATATTTGCCATACTTGCTGTATGTACTTACTTACCCAAGGCATGTCAAATTACTTAGCACAAAATTAAAAAAAATACTTTTTCAAAAATAGATGACCATTTTAATTACATCTCTTAAACTAAACATTATTATTATATTCTGATCTCCTCACTTTAGCTTCTCACACCGTTAGTTTCGGGTTCCATTCCCATTTTGTGGGATCACAATACATCTACGTGATTTTTTCAAGCCTGGGTATTTTTGTGATGTGTATCGCTATAGTCATTGGGTTTCATGATTTAATTAATTTTTTTTAAATCGGATGACGCATGAAAATTTATTTAAAATTAATATAAATACTAGCTGCCGTAAAACTGCTGTGCAGTTTGGCATATAAATAAATGTGCATATATATGTAATATACAAAGAAAATAAATATTTTAAAAAAAAGGTGAAACTCGTCAAAATGACTAATTTTAGATGTCGGTTCCTAAATAATAAGAATTTATTCATATACTAAATGATATAAAATAAAAAAAGAATAATAAAAAATAAACATTTTTTATAAGAGAAATTACGGACAGTCACAGAAATTACGTCACAGGAAGTTACGGACAGACATCCAACAAAATGATTATAATTGGGATTTCTCCTACAATATTCATTACTCCTACTTACTACTAATAATAGACGTCAGTCTGTTCCCTTTTTGGGGTATCACTGTTCATGGGACGCTGAGATCTGACTCCGGGTCTTCTCCATCTGAAAATCTTTGGCAAATTTTACCAATGTTGAAGATTCTTATCTTATCTGTCTTTCAGATGATTTTTGGGTAGTGGTTATGACTCTCACCTAGTGGTGGTCGGTGGTTCAAGCCCTATTTCAGGACACCAGCAAATTAGTTCTATTTTCATAGCACAAGCGTTCAGCTTAATTTGAAAATAGTAAGAAAATTGATGCGTCCCGTTCCGTGTTCACATCTCTATTTAAAAAAATGTTGTAGGTGTTCAAATCTCTAAGATTTTCATTCTGCTGTAATTTCAATACCACATATTATATTTCACGTCATATAAAATAAATATTTATTTAATTTACGTATTCCAATGATTTTATTTACCATAAGATGTCTCGTAAACAAGGTGATAAGGCAGTACTGACTTGTTAACCGTATAATACTTTAATTAAATCCTTTAGTTCTATTACTAAGTTAAGGGATTAACATATTTTGTTAAAACAGGCTCTGATTTTTTTAGTAATTAAACTTCTATTCTGAAATCGCAGCTTAGATCTCAATGTAAAGTATTGTCTAAATGGTGTTACTCTAATTATATAAAAGAAGTTGAGTCTTCCATCAAAGTAAATGTTAAAACCTTTTGGAATTATACAAAATCCCTAAAAGTTTATAAAAATAGTTATCCTAATGTTATGTTCTACAATGGTAAATTTTGTAATAATTTTGATGGGATTGTTAATTTATTTGCGGAATTCTTTAAAAATGTCTATGTACCTGTGTTACTAAAAAACACCGACCACACATCAGCAACATCAAACATTGAAACCACATTAAATATAAATAATTGCTCAATAAGTACTTCCAGTATTATAAGTGGGATTAAAAAACTTGATGTAAATAAAGGGCATGGACCTGACGGAATTCCTCCACTATTTAAAAAAAATTGTGTTGATGTACTATCTCTCCCCCTGTCAATCATATTTAATAAATCCATATCAGCGGGTATATTCCCACATATATGGAAGGAAAGTTTCTTAACACCGATCTTCAAAGATGGAGACAATAATGATGTAAAAAATTATAGACCCATTTGCATATAATCTTGTATACCTAAGTTATTCGAATCACTAGTCCTCGATACTATATCTCCTGTTTTAAAACAAACAATAACTCCGTACCAACACGGATTCATCTCAAATAGATCTACCCTAACAAATTTAGTTTTGTATGAAAATTACATTATTAAATCTTTTATTAATAAAACTCAAGTAGATTCAGTTTACACGGACTTCAGTAAGGCGTTTGACAAAGTCTCACATGCTTTATTAATTGCCAAATTGGGAAAAATAGGATTTGGTGGACAAATACTTTCTTGGTTACCGAGCTATCTGAGTGAAAGAAGGCAAAGGGTAAAAATATATTCATATGTATCAGAATGTTTCCATGCTACTAGTGGTGTACCACAGGGATCGCATCTTGGACCAATACTCTTTCTATTATTTGTGAATGACATTTCAACAATATTTAATGACATTGAATATTTGCTGTTTGCAGATGATCTAAAAATCTTTAAATCAGTAACCAACATTTATGACTGCAACATATTACAGCAAAACCTAAATTCTCTCTCAGTATGGTGTGAAACGAATAAATTGTACTTAAATTTAAATAAATGCAAAATTATATCATTTACTATATTAAAATCAAAAATAAATTTTGAATACTCTCTATGTAACACCAAACTAGAAAATGTTGACTGTATTCGAGACTTAGGGGTATTATTCGACTCGAAACTTACTTTTACTAATCATATTAATGCGATAACTTGTAAGTCTCTAAAATTGCTGGGATTTATTTTAAGGACATCACGCCCATTTCAATCAATTGAAAGTCTTAAAATGTTATACATGTCTCTTGTCCGGAGCCAATTAGAATATTGCTCATCAGTTTGGTCTCCATATTATAATGGGCATATAGACAGTATTGAGCGTGTCCAACGCAAATTTCTCAAATACATTAACTACAAGTTAAGCATACCAATACAATACATAGAATACAATTACATATTGAAGAGACTAAATTTACTCACATTATATGATAGAAGAAAAATTTATGATATAGTTCTTCTTTACAAAATTGTAAACAATATGTTGGACAGCCCTGACCTTGTGGCATGTATCGAATATAATATCCCTTCCACACATAGAACGCGACAAATTGTCACATTCCATCGCAACACTTGCAATACTAACTATCAATCAAATTCTGTGATACACAGAATATTGGGAACTTGTAATGAATATGGTTGCATGATTGACATTTTCGTCGACAGTCTGGAGAAAGTAAAGTTCACACTTAAAGAAGCAATACTGCTTCGTTACTGACTTCAGCTGTTAATAAGTAATGGTGGGTAATATATATTTTTCGTACACATTGCCGCTTTGTACTTTATATTTATAATTTCTGTACACATGTTTTGGTGCTATTCCTGGTACTTTTAATAATTTGCTACTTGTAATTTATATTGTTTAATGTATGTTCTTTTAATTTTATGATATATTTTTTTATGTAAAAGCCTATACGCATTGCTGCTCGTTACCTACTCTACATTTTTAATTTTTATACTCATGATTTGGTGCTATTCCTGAAACTTTTAATGTATGTGCTTTTTGAAATTTATTTTATACTCTTTATGTAAAAGCCTAATGGGCGTAAACAAATAAAAAAAAAAAAAAATAAATAAAATAAAATAAATAAAATATAACGAGGTCGGTTTCATCACATAATTGAAACCTAATTAACCTTCTTTGCAATTGAAAATAATGCAATCTATTTATAGTTTTAGAGAAAGACAATAATTGATGTAGATATGATAGTACAAAATAAAACAGTATGTTAGTACAAAAAAAAATAATTCGTAATAATTATTTAAAAAATGCAATAAATGAATAAATTTACAACACAAAAAAAATATACATCATATATGTATGAAAAACATGTTTTATTTATCTATGAATTCAAATTTAATTTAAAAACAAAAAAAGGCATCCTAATTCTTAATTTAAAATCAGTATTGTGATTTTAATATCGGACACCCCGTATCCGTTAAGGGCGAGACGGCAAAAAGTGATACAACTCTGTGACAAATATGTTGTCTATTGAAAGCCCTTCGAGGCTTTCGCTGCGCAGACAGCCGCCGCAAACATTTATGTCGTCACTGATTATCTGTCGCGTGATTGGTTGGATCGTAAAAGGATGGACGGGCGCCAGTCAGAAGCGGAAAATTGATTTCTTTGTGTAACTATTAGTTTTATTGTACCTTTACGACGGATTGATGTACCGCGTGGAAAGGAATGCCGTAAAATAGAGGATATATAAATAAAATTATTTTTTCGAAATAAAAAAAAGCGGAATCAGTGAAAAAGTTTCATGATATTGATAACACTATATTTAACTTAATGGAATTAAAATATAAACCAAAACTAATAAACCAGGGAATTTTTTTTAAATCCGTCAATAAGTGACTGAAAAATAGATTATTTAAATGAACCTATGTATTTAATAAAAACAAAGAAATTTAAAATAAAAATCAGAACCTATTCTGTAACTTCCAGGTCTAAATGATCATTTCTAAATTTACAAACGCCCAAATATATAACAAGCGCAGCCCAGAACCATTATTCGTTTGTAGGAATTAAAACTTTCAATGCATTACCTTACCTGAAAAATTAAAAAAAAATCAAGATCTTATTAAGTACCCCATTTAAAAATGAACTAAGAAAATTCAATAAAAAAAACCCATGAGTTTTACTATACATATATTTATTTATTTATTTTGTTTCTGAATATTCTAAACACCTTATTGTGATTATGATTATAATGTGATTGATTACTCCTCCCGTAAGCGTGAGCGTCAGCTCTTTTATGGCGAGTAAAACTTTTTATTGCATAAATGTACTATTTAATCCATAAAATTGTGTACTATGATATGACCATAATAAAAAAGATATATTTTAGCGCGGAACGACAGTGGCCTCGCATTGCCTGTGACGTCATTTGACCTAGTCGAGATCCTTTCTCCTCACTACTAGGTACTAAGCGAACAGCAGCAAACACGGGCCGCGTGGTCTAGGTCAAGTGACGTCACACGCTGGGTTGTCGCATGAAACGAAATTATTTTTCAAGCGCAACCTTAAGGTCCCATAACTTTTTCATTTGTACAGATATATTTTAATGATTTTTTCGCATTTTTGTTTAATTTTACCTACTTAAATATTTATAATTATAAAAATCTTTAAAAATGGAAACTTCTAAATAACGTGGTTTCAACGCGTAACTGTATTATAAAATAAACATTGAGCGGAGTTAACTGCAGATACTTTACGTAATTACTTTCAGCAGTATTGTCCATCAGTTCCAATTAAATGTGATATTTATGCGGCCCTAGTAGGGAAATTAGTCTAGAAACGCTATTTAATATGTTTGGTTATGTTCTAAATAGAGAGAAACAGTTGGAATACTTCGCTTCATACATATAAAGGCGAAATATTATGTAATTAACGAAGTACTTATTCTAACAATATTTTTTAATGTATGTTCTGAGAACACAATTATGTACTGGATTTTTCCACTGCAGGATTATTTTTTAATTAAGGTTAATTATAAGTCTCACAGAGACGAAGCTATTTGTATGAGAAATGTAAAATCTTTTATACGATGGTCCAGGGCGTACAACCTGTATGAGCAGGCTTATTCCTTTTAAATAATTCGGAAGAATATTCTACCGAAATATTTAACAAGAATAAGCTAGCTCATACAGGTTGCAAGCCCTGGGCCATCGCAAAAGACTCTCTTGCACGTTTCTCATATAAATAGCTTCGCCTCTGTGAGACTTCTATCATTTATGTTAGTTAAGTTCTTATTAGTTTGGGAATAATTAAACTGTTAAATTAAGAAAATGATGCAATCGTAATGTATGAGCGATCTCGCTAAAAGCTTCGCATTAAATAAGATAAAATTTTACAGCCTTTTAAACTGAAATCGATGCAATGAGTACTAAAAGAAATGATCAAGAGTTGATTTTAAAAGCGTTAAGCGAAGTCTTAACGAATATGTCAAAAATAAAATTGGATTGTTACTTTTTTTTTTGAAATTTTGCATTCCAGGAGCATGGTTAGTTTTATTGTTTCTCCACTCCAATTCCATAATCACACATATGGAAATAAAAACAATTTTATTTCCCTGTTATTTTTTTTTTCGTTCTACATTTTAATTTTTTATCAGACGCGTTTCGCCATGTGAGAACATAATCAATCTAAAAAATTAACATTTGTTTATGAACAACTTGTGTTTCAATGAATTAATTCTTAAAATAACTCAATTCTCAAAAATACACAGCTCCTCTTTCAATAGTTTTGTTGAATGTAAAATATTTAGATTGATAGACAACGAGTTGTAGAACGTAAAATGTTTAGATCGATGATGCCCCCATTGCCCTCAAAAAACAAGTGTTTTTATTCCCATATTTGTGAGTCAATGTAAAAACATAAAAGAATTAAAATATCCCTAACTATATTACTTTACTGATGCCAGTATGGGTAGTTGTGTACACCATGGATGTTGCCACATGCCACTCTATTACCTTGTGGCACCATACATCAGCGCGAGATCACAGCAGCTGCAATTTGAATTCGAAACGTGGCGGAACAGTAGGGGAGAGGTGGCATGAAGGAGCCACTTTTTTTCTTTTCATCATATTTTTTTTTCTAACCCATATTTATAAAAAAAAATTATACCAACAAGAAGGTTGTTTATTTAGCTAAAGATTTCAGAACATCGTTTTTCTTTAATCTTTTCAGGTCATATATTTTTTTAACTTTCAAAAAATATCCAAATTTGGCTCTTTTATAACCAGTGTGTATTGAAAGAGCCACTGCAAGTATTGAAGGAGCCAGGTAGGTGGATAATATAAATGATATATAAATTCATCACTTAAATGGAACAAATCATATATTATTTGATAAAAAAAAAATTCATACAAAAACAAACAAACAAAACAGTTTTCTTAGTTAAAAATAATTAAAAAATGAAAGAAAAAATAAGTAATGAAACTAAAAAAAAATTACCATCTAGTGACAATTGATACAAAAAAAAAATGTAAATAACCTTAATACCACAGAACACATGGGCCCATAAATTACAAATTTTACATTTTAACCAGTCAACTGAACTTTTTTCATGGTTTTCTTTACAAACCACACAAAAATTATTATTTTTCATGTCTTGTTTCCTCGTCTTGTTATTTTTTCTTCCGACTATGTGGGAATCTAAAATCTCTTCACCAGAGATGTCCAAGAAGTTAGTATTGTGAGTGGATATATTATCCTCAGAATCCGAATCAACTTTACGAATTTTAATGTTTATAGTATTCTTTAATTTTTTGGAAATTTTCAAAATATTATTTGGTTTTTCTTTATCGCGACTGCATGTTTTTGTTTATAGAGAGAGTTCTTTTTCTGGAGAATCTGTAATAATAGATGTTTTCCCTTTACGTTTACTAGCTGTTCCTGTTTCTCTAGCGTCAGCTTTGGGAAATGGTCGCATATTTTTTGGAGTCACTAAACACTGTGTGAATGTTGTAGACTGCGGAGAAATAGAATAATCAATGGATGTTGATGGCTGTGGTGAAACTTGTCTATCACTTTGTATAGGCAATGGTATTGTCGCTGAATCAGAAGTATTTGTGGTGTGTTCTGGGACAGTTAGTTAGACTGGTTGGCCTGAGGACTTTTTAAAAAGTAAAAAAGTGTTTAGGCTTAAAAATATTTCTATTCAAAGGATAAATTTCGGTTTTGCGAAAACCGCTAGTTATATTTGAAATGGAGAATACTGGATTGATTATATGATGATAAGATGATTATATGATGATAAGATGATTATAACTTATGATTAGATAAATGAAAATGTATGTAAAAATTAACTAAGCAATGAAAGAGCCACTAAAATCGGCAATGAAAGAGCCGGCTCTTTCATGGCCTATTTTGGTGGCTCTTTCATAACTTGCTCCAATAATTTAAAATAACTTTAAAATCGAACACTCCGTAGGTATTAGCAAATTATGTTAGGTGAATTTGTTAACAAAATAATATTGTACTAAAAAATGTATTAATAGATTCAACTCATTACAGATTTTGTTATAAATCAATAAAGTTACGGTAAAAAACTTACTTTTTAGCTGCGAAAAATTCAAACGGTCACACGATTTTTATGTTTTGTCTACGATGTGTCAAACAACAGGAGATGATTTATAAACAATGTAGCTATAAAATAAAAAATAGACATCCGTAGTCGATACTACCCAGTTCGTTAGGTAGCTACTGGCTCTTTCAATACCCAGCTCCTTCATGCCACTTTTCCCCTACATCACGTATTTAAATCAATTTAAGTTTCAGTTTATTGGTTAGGTTAGGTGAAATCGTAATGTGGTACATAATTTCCTCTTATCTACTTTTTTCTTTAACTGCACATGTTATTATTATAGACTAAGAGTCAGCGACTGCCAGACTTATGTAATAGTATCATATCTGAAATATTTTCTGTAGAATACACCAAGTACCTAAGTAAGAAAGTTTGGATATTACGAAATTTGGGTTCGGGGGATTTAGGCCTATAACAGGAAATACAGGTACAAAAAATGAATAGTAAAACGTAAAAATAAACCAGATTTTTTAAATAAATTTTACTATATACTCATATCTAATCATTGCCAGACGCTTTTCGCGGGTCATTTCTTCAGCCAGACGCTCTGGAGCTCTGTAAATAATCATGTTATTGACGGTATAGTAACGAATCTGAAATTTATATATTTTATTCGGGACATCATTTTTTAACAATATTATCTGATACCTTGACGACCTTGATTATGAGGAGTGACGGAACAAAACCTGATAATTTCATAATAAAACATACGAGTGCTAATAAATAAATAGGGGTAAAAACTAATGTACATGTTTTTTTAATTTAATTTTCATTTTATATTATGTAGTTATTCTTATATTAAAAATGGAAATATCATGTTCTGATCCGATCTGTTGAAAATATCATGATTTCTTTCGGTTAATGCTATCCTTTCTCGACGTTTCTTTTTCTTCACTCCAGTATTGAGTGCACCAATAATATACGTAGGGTGGAATGCAGAATAGGGCGTTGAGATTTCTAATAATAATTAATAACTTTTGTATTTTCAATTTAAAAATCGTAATTATTTTTATAGTAGGGGCTAAATTCAATACAATGGTCCCATTGCATAAACAACGAAAATGAGTATTTCACTATATTATTGAATGTGCTAATAACAAAATGAAAGATAATTTACGTTTAAATAGTAAGTATTAAATAAGATATCACAATTTAAAGTTTCGAAAAATGTACCGTATATTTTGACATTTCATGGAAAAATGTGAAAATCATAGACAATGTATAAGTTTACATGACAAAATATTTATAGACGAAATAAATATGATGAATATTGAACGTAGGTACTTTTTGTATTTTATTAATGGGCCTGATTTTAAGACTATCAAAAGTTAATTAAGAAGATGAAAGTGATTAATTTCATTTTGAATTGGTGAGTGTCTTATAATGTTTTTTCTTGTTGTTTTTTAGTTAATTATTATATGTATATGGTTATTATGTTTGGTTGGGTTAGGTTATTAGTTTTGGTTAGGTTAGGTTATTGGTTTTGGTTAGGTTAGGTTATGTTTGGTTAGTTGATTTAATAACAAATTTATAGGTTAGGTTAGGTTTGGTTACTTGATTTAATAAAAAAAATTATAGGTTAGGTTAGGTTTGGTTACTTAATTTAATTATAAATTTATAGGTTAGGTTAGGTTAGGTTAAGTTTGGTTACTGAATTTAATTACAAATTTATGGATTAGGTTAGGTTTGGTTTGTTAATTTAATTATACATTTATAGGTTAGGTTAGGTTAGGTTTGATAAGTTAATTTAATTACAAGTTTATAGTTTAGGTTATTTACTTTTACTGCAAATTTATTTTTAGATCACGTTATGTTTCGTTATTTTTATTTTCTAGTTGAATGTATACTTTATTCAATAATTTGTGGAATCATTCTTTAATATTATTATTTGTTCAATTAAAACTGTCTGTAATGCAGTATATTTTATTGTTTTATAGTACCTACTTTTATTTTTGAATAAAATATCGTGTTGTTTATAGTTTGCATTTTGTATAGATAAAATGAATAAAATCTTTTTGGTCTATATTCTATGATAAAATCGTTTATTTGTTAAATTTATGAAGAAAATAGTTACGATTTTTTAATTGGAATTACTTGTGTAATATTAATAAATATAAGAGTGCGACATTATTTTATGACATTATTGAAATCAGGACACTTAAATTTAATGGAAAAATTTATTTATATTTCATATAACTTCCAGAATTCAAAGGAAAAGGTTTAATTGTCAAAACTTACTATGAAAATAATTACCATTTTTAAATAGGATTTACTCGTATAATATAAATATATATAATTGTGCGACATTGTTTTACGACATTATTAGAATCAGAATACTTAATTATACCGAAAAAAGTTATTAATTATTATTAAAAATCCCAACGCCCTATTCTGCATTTATCCCAATGGCTCATACGTGCTTGAAAAACAAAAACTGCAAACCACGCAACTCGCAAACAAAATCGTATGGACGGAAATTTTCGAAATTTTTCGAAGCGACAATTTGACATTGACGAATCATACTGTAGTCATCTGACAGATGTCAAAGACAACAGCCCAACCGTAGACAATAAAATACTTTTTTACAGCATGGACAACCCAGGATTTAGGCCAATAAAGCAACAAGTTCTTTTTAAATATATTTTCAAACATGGAAATATCGTGATCTGCGTCAAATTCCCAACTTCCGAGACTATTTACTACAAGAGTAATCATGATTTGAACCACACCATCCTAAAGGGTGATGAAATTTATGATATTCTGTCGAATGAGACATGTAAATTTTTTTTACAAAAAAATGGAATTATCATTTTTTGTTCCGCCAGTCCTCATATTGAAACGTTTACCTTACACATTTTTGTACCTTTATTACTTGTTTATTGCCAAAATCTCCCGAACTCAAATGTTATAATATCCTAACCTTCTTACCTACTACAGTGTACATCCACAGAAAATATTTCAGGTTTGATACTATAACGTAAGTCTTGCGGTCGCTGAGTCCCGCTTAATTATATTGTTTTTCAATAATAAGTATGTATGTCTGCTCCAAATTACATTTTATCATGAAAATTTTACAATTTTTTGTTTTATTTCTTTACTGCATTTGTTTTAATTTGACTGTTTTCAATAAGTTGATATGATTATGTCTCAATTCTTTATACTCCTCAATACACGAGTCTATATACTCCTCCACTATCCACGAGTCCTCGAATATTCTAGAGAAGCAAATGTATATTTTAATAATCTATATGTTTATTTGTATTGTTATAATACCCTTTACAATTTATTACAATAAGAAAAACAAAGTAATATAGGTTTTATGGAAACGTGGCCAACATTTGCCGCGATGCGGCCACTATATCCTTAGTAATGGGCAAACAATGTGATTTCCGAATATTTTGAGTTTGTTCAAATCTTTCAGAACAGTGCTGGATTTATGTCACAGAGACATTATTAATCATGATTAATAATGTCTCTGTGACATAAATCCAGCACTGTTCTGAAAGATTTGAACAAACTCAAAATATTCGGAATTGTAAATACTGGTCAAAAAGGAATTTAACAAAAATTGGAAATAATATTTCCTGGCGTATCCTAGTGTAATGCAAGTATTCGGATGAATTTCATTACACATAATAAAAGTATATTGCCTTCAAAATTCCGTAAAATCAATTGTAGATTTTCTCATTAGCGACATCTGTGGGGATTTAGGGGAATCAAAATGGCTTTGTACAGGCCGCATGCAAAAAGCGCTTACAACTCATATATGAAAGCTTCACGCAATTTGAACATATATACAACTTCCAAAAAAATGAATAAGCATGGTATATTCTATCATGGGTGGAAATGGTGAATGTTACAATTGTGTAAAGTGATCACTTAAGCCTACCTAAAGACAGGTCATAAGTCCTGTTACACCCAAAAATGACTTCTATACCTACTTTCCCATAATTAATACAGTTTCGTCTCTGAGAGATATCTATAATATACACTAATGTGATTTCTACTAGTCTGTCTGCAAATGCATTGTGTACTGTATAGGAAGAACGATTCGCGCGAGTGCAGGTGGGAAATGAGTTTTTTTATAAATATGGCTATCTGTCAGCAGGTATAAATTAAACAATTGAATATGCTTGCAGGAATACTACCGGGTTTGTATAGCAACCTGAAGTAAAATACGTAAAAAATAACTATAATAGTAATAAAACAAAACATGTGTAGATATATTTTTAAATCGTGCATTTGAATACAATCATATATAAAAACATAGTAAAATAAACACGAACTATCACGGAGAGACAGTCCGTAAGGTTGACGGGGACAATTTGTTACGTCGTCAAGTCCATGAGACAACAGGGGCGATTCCAGGATCAGATAAGGCTTAAGGACGCAATAAAGATGGCTACCTGAACCGAATCACGTGATATCTCCTCCATGTCCTTAATGAAGTAGGTTCACATGGCCAGCATATCTGCAGCGGGGCTTTAAATCAGATTTGCCGGGAGAAAAAAATGTCAAATGGGAACATAAATTTATCAACATTTTATTACGGTTGTGAATAGAAACAAAAACATTTTAGAACAATTCCTTCAGTGGCACGGTGTTTCGTTAATTTTCCTAAAATGTATGTTTTTAGATATATATGGGAGATGGACGAGTAAATGGGATTGACTCTAATGGACTGTAAGAGTACACAAAAATTGGAAGAGGAAGTACTCGACTCACATGCCAACGACACATCTTTCTTCCAATAACGAGACGAAAATGAGTTCTAAACTTGACGAAGCAGCGACACACTCATTCACACCCCATACACCCAACTGTGCTCGGATCCCGACGATAACGAAACTTCAATCGATGGTGACGAGAGTATTCCTGCTGATGTGGTGATGAATATCCCTGATTTAGGCTGTCAACCTACAGATTGGAATTTTCCTCAATATAATTGAGAGATCACAATGAAAAAATTTCGGTAATTTTAGTGAATCTAAAATCAGCTTAAAAGTTGAGCTGCACGAGTCGTGGGGCAGTTTATTCAGCGGGCCCGACATCAAGCTATCAACCACTGCCTTTCAAACCTGTGACAAATATTCGCTTGTATGAGTTGTTTCATAGTATTATATGTTGACATTTGACATGTGTACCAATCTTGACGGCAAAAAGACATTCGAGTGAGCTAGCTACGACATCACATGTCCGTACTCACTTGGTACTGTTTGCGTGGAGTTGCCAGTAACTACTTTGTTTTGTATTAATATTATATTAACTGTTATGGGTTTCAAATTCCTATTCTGGATGTTTTCGTTTTTGTAAAACGGTCATATATTTAATCTATTCAATTAACTGTTTCGCAGCGTACGTACGAGCCCGACCCCTTTAATTATCTAACTAACTTACCATTACGCTGTTTCCCCGCGGGGGTATTCGCAAAAGATAGAACGCCAGACTCTTCTGTCCTGACGTACAACTCTCGTCTCTTCCACGCTCATACATTTATGATTTTTGATGCTCCAATAGGACCATCTTTCAGTGTCTTGTCAACCTGGTCATGCGAAGATTTCCGCGGCAGTCAAGGTTTTTCTATTCATTCGCTCAGTACGACCAAAAAATCAAAGCTATTTTTTTTTCTTGTATTTACTACGCTAAGATCAGCCTACCATTCATTTCTAATTTGTTCAATCTTTATATTATATATTCATCCAATGTGATCTCATTTCTATTGCATTATGGTTATCAAACCTTTTTTAATGATTGTAAGACAATGTTTGAAAGGGGACTGAAATAGAAAAACATGTTGTATTTGTATTTTTTTATTTTGATACTAACCACTTAAGGAGATCATCTTCCAAAGTGAGCAAATTCCACAGTTTCTTCTCATATTTTCTGTTTTTATAAAAAAAATTGAATGCAAAGATATAATATTAAAATTTACTCATTAGTTTCCATATATGTTAAATACAAAAATCTTATTAAAATGACGCAAACTAAATTATTTAATCATTTAATAAATAAACAAACCTACCATGTTTTAAAAATGAAGAAAAATGCTCCATTTTGTGGGCCTTTTATGAGTGAATGGCCTCGTAAGATGTCTTTTTTTCTCGATAAAATTACAAAGTAAACGATAATTCTAAACTTATTAAAATTATTGCAAAATCTGTCAGTTTGTTTACTTACAATTAATGTTTTAAAAAATCTTTTAATTTTTAAATGTTTTTTTAAACTTATTTTTACATAGTCAACAACTTTATTACTTCAATAATAAATAGAATAGATATTATTATTTAAAAAAAAAATAATAAAAAAATCAAAACCTCTGTCAATATTCCTGATTTCTACTATTTAATCACGACGCAACGATTTTAAGATACGATATGCAGTGACTTGATTTTTTTGTAAATTTTAAAATAGTTATATCTATTATTTTAATATATTCAAGTAAAAAGTTGCCAACTTTTTAAAAAAGGACGAAAAACCACACAACAAAATAAAATATTTTTTGAAAACAGTATTTTTTAAATATAAATTGTAAGTAAACAAACTGACAGATTTTGAAATAATTTTGATAGGTCTAGGATGATCGTTTACTTTGTAATATTATTGTAAAAAAAAGATTTCTCAAGAGGTTAACAAAATGGTACGGGTTTCTTCATTTTTAAAAAATCGTATGTTTGGTAATTTATAAATTGATTATATAATTTGGTTCGTGTCATTTTAGTAAAATACCCGTATTTAAAATACACGAAACCCGATAAATAAATTTATATTTCCATACAAAAATGTGATAAAAAACGGAAGAGAAGATATAAGAAAAAATTGTGAAATTTGATCATTTTACCGAACGATCGCCTTATCACAGTTATATTAATATTTTTTTTATAAACAGACACGATGTTGTATTTGTTAATTTACTCATATTCTCGGAATTCATAAAGAAAATGTAAAAAGATAAGTGTCATATTAGTACATTTTATTATACACTGTAATCCATAGGTTAAAAATGTAAATATAAAAAGGGAATAAAATGAACATTTATTAAAGATAAACCCACAAGCAATACCTTTGAAAACCACTGATGGCTAAAATATTGACTAAAATACACACGCTTCTTGAAAATCCATTGGGAAATTTTAGGCTAATATGCACACAATTATGGTTTACGATCGCAGCGACAGAAAATCGCAAGGGTGCGAAAAACCTAAGCGATAACGAAAACAAAGGAATGCCTTAGGCTGTAAATTGTAAGTTACAGATTAATAGTTACTAAAAATGAAGATAAAATATATTAAAATTAACATATAATAGAAAGTACAACAAAAAAATGTGCCTAAAATACATTGCACCTAACAATTTTTAAAAAATCATTCAAAATTGCTTTAATTGTATAATCAATTACTTGTGCGTGTGGTCAGTGTTTTTAGGTTGATTTATTTGAGGTTTTTAATGTTCTCGATGTAATTACGTCGCTCCAGCTTGTGTCCGCGTGCATTCTCGAATGCTGAAAATGTAAAAAAATAGCATGATTGTGATTGTTTATTTTGATAGACAATACATGGTAAAATGGACATAGTGGCATGTTTGAGCTAATGCCGCGGATGGCGTAGTGCAGCACAGCGGCGATAGGGCGGCATAGGAGTTACTTCTCTAGAACGGCAACAGCTATTTACCTCATTTATAAATTTTAATTGCGAATTTTATTGGTACACGAGTGTGATTATATATAAACAGGCACCCGGCATTCTGCAATGTTGAGAACGAAACAGTGCTGTCTGTCTCGCTAGCGGGCATTTATAGCTACCAGAGCAACAAAGACCACTCAAAAATGCATCCAAATATTAATAGATTGGACAGTGTTTGACAGGTAGACTCCGAACGCTAATCAATGCGCATGTTGGTCATATATGAAAACCATGACAGTGTGATTTATTGCTTCATGATTAATTTTGTTATTGATAACAATAGCATTTGGGGGGATAAGAAGCAAGAGCGCTACTTTGCATATGACGAGGATACAGGGCGACGTTGTTGTATATGATTATCTAGTTTAGAGTGTCAATTCTACAATTCATTACCAATTTTGAAAGCAGATTTATATTTTAGAAGCATTCTATTAAAAGCGAATTAATTTTATAATCTTCGCTCTGGCTATAAAATCAATTATAAAAACGTACATCTAAATTTCTTCTATTGGATAATAATTTTTTTTGCATCTAATCCCCTCATTTATAAAGACTCCTCAGGCAAAAATCGGTTCGCGAAAAACTCATAATGGTCAATCGCGTTAAATTTTGATAGTAGCGTGTGATTTAACTTTGACTTTTTTTTCGATGCAAATTTATTTGACTTTTATACAAGAAAGGAGCTTGTGTGAGAATGTGTTTGTGCCAGCTTGTGCTGAAGTTATACTGGTTTGATCGCATTGAATGAGCGAGGTAATTTTCACGCATATTAAATAAAACTGAGACCGGAATAAGATGTCATATTGCAGCATTGTTTTACCACTGATAGCGTTCTCAGGATCAAGATGCACTCTGTCTACCAAGTACCGGCAGATCAAGTAACCCGTTCGGTTGACGCTGTGGGTGCAGTGGACCCCGATAAGTTTGTCTGTAAAATTATACTGAGGATTACAATTTAACGTAAAAACAACGTAAAAATGTTTTAGAAAAGTAAATATATAAAATATAAGCAAGCACGTTGGCTGCGGTTTCACTTCTTAATCACGGGTTTTATTAAATCGATTATAAAAGAACGATATGATTTGTAAAAAGTAAACTTAACATTACATTTTTCATATAATATGTATTATGTTACTTTAACGAGCTGATTTAAATAAATAATAAAAATTAATAAATTTAACCACTAAAAAAAGGTAAATTTAGTGAACTTACTTACACCAATTCATTATTAAGAAGCAAAACTAAATAAATTTACAGAACACGCATATTAAATTAAACTGATTTTCAGAATATTTTTGTCAAACCAAAAGAAAATTCTACACGGGGTTGGGGGATAAATAATTGTATCTGAGAAATGTAAAACAACTATTTTAAAGCATGAATGGTTTTATAGGGATGAGTTTGTGATATTGTTTCGAGATTGTAGAAAAAAAGGAGAACTATACATAATCCAGGGCTTCCCGATATTTTAGAATAAACAAGAAATCGGTAGAAAGCGCGACTATATTCGAGAAAATCGAGATATTTATATAGTTTTATTTTGACGTTTGGGGCGAAGTCATAGAAGCGAAGCCACAGAAGCGAAACAGACGGGCGACCCGTACAAACAATTAAGTACCAGAGTACCTACTTGCGTAGCGAATCGGTGCGATAGAAACGACGTGAAATACAGAGTTTCAGAAAGAAGTGGAATAATTTATGACAGTAATCATTAGTGTATTAAAAATAAATAATTTAAAAATAAAGTAATGAATTTAAAGGGTTTCATCTCGTCTCTCATCACCGTGGCCCGTAACAATATGAGAATGTTGAGGCATTTCATGGAAAAAAATGAAAATTTTCATAAATAGTTCACATTTAGAGTAACCGAAATGATTATAGAATTGACTCTTGCTTACTTGGAAATCTTCTAAACATAATAATTCCATTATATGTCTGTCTGTCTGTGTGTCGGTCTGTAAATTCGTAACATTTTAGAATTAAAACTTTAGATAATTACAGTGTGATACGCAACCAGCCCGCGGCTTTAGCAACACACAAAGGTCGAAATTACAGGTCATGAAATTTTTATATTATTATTTTATTATATTTAGTTTAAGGTTTAAGCGAATAGTCAATTAAAAAAAAAGGTTTTCTATTCTTGTATTTTCAGTTTCAAAATCCTGCAATTTTTCACGGGCGTACAATTGGCTAGTGCCAACATAAAAAGTGATAATAGTTTATCCGTTTGATTAATGGTAAAACAGTTCTAAAAATACGATTTTGGTTACTTTAACACATACACAAGTCTAGCAAAGAAGCCAGGACAAGGCTGAATACATCAAAGGTGATACGAACCGTCCCCCAAAAGAATTTTCATATTATTGTTGTTTATTATAGGTCTTGTGGTTAGGACACACGCCCCGTGATCCAAAGGTCGCGGGTTCGAACCTCACTCCAGACTAGCAAGTTAGTCCTATTTTCATAGCACAAGCGTTTAGCTTAGTTTGTAAATAGTAAAGATATTGATGTGACACGTATTCCGTGTTCATATCTCTATTTAAAAAAAAAAAAATGTCGTTGTAGTCACCTCTCATATAAGACATTGTGAAATGTATTGATGTAAGACATTGTAAATGTAAGATATTGTGAAATATATTTATCTAAAAGGAATTACCATTTAGATTCACACGCATGATTATTCCAATTGGATTTTTTATCTTATATATTGGGAGACGAGCAGTCCACATTGCAGAGTTTGTTTAAGGTAGTATGAGGAAGGTACTGCCTTGTTCTCCACGGTTCTCAATTTAACCACGTAATATGGCAGAGTAACCCGCACTTTTATATATTTAGATGAAGTTGTTTTCGTTCATTTGACCAAATATCGTCTGATATGGACAAAATATTACGAGTCAGCGACCGCCATACTTACGTAGTATCTAGCCTGATTTTTTCTGTGCTACTGTAGGTAAGAATGTTTGGATATTACGATATTATAGTTCGGGGAATTTTGGCAGATAACAGATAACACAGAAACAAAAAAATTAAGGAGCTGATGAACCTAAAAATTGAAAACACTGAAAATTGCATCGTGGGATATTTACTTAGCATCACGCCATTTTCCCGTGGGGATAGGCAAAGAGGATAGAGCGCCACATTAATCTGTCCTGACACACAACTCTCGCCTCATGCACATTCACACATCTTCGCATACAAGGTTGACGATTATAGACGATTGACCCTCCTAACGGAGATATTTCAGAAAATTAAAAAAAAGCAACTGAAATTAAAAATTGGGGAAGAGAATAATGTAAACGTAGACTGCGGAAATATAAATTATGCAATTTATAACTATTTCAGTTGCAATTGCCCGAAAGAGAGGGCGACCACGGAAGACGTGGCATGACCAGATTAACCAGATACTGGAAGATGGTCCTGTTAGAAGCCTGAACAACCATCGAGCTTGCATGCGAAGATGTATGAATGTAGATGAAGCGAAAGTTGTATGTCAGGACAGAAGAGTACAGCGCTTATCCTCTGCCTACCCCCACGGGGAAACGGCGTGATGGTAACTTAGTTAGTTATTTGGAAAACATTAGTAACCTCGCAGGGCTATATTCCTGCCTTGATTATGAGTCGAAAATGTTCAAGCTATTATGACCTAATAAGTTAAGGAGATATGCGGCAAAAAAATGCAAAGTTTGCATTTTTTTTTCAATACTTCTGACTTATTTTTCGTAAAACGTTGGACTATCATTACAGTAACTTATATCGATTACGAAAAATTCATTCGTTTCAATACAAGTTAAATAAAATGATAAAAACCCTGAAAAAATGTGGAATGTTTTCCAATTGGAATTCGAAGGTTTTCATTTTTTTATTTGACTTGTATTAAAGGGTATGAATTTTTCATATTCGATATGAGTTACTGTAATGACAGCCCAACGTTTTACAAAAAATAAGTCAAAAATATTTTTAAAAACATGCAAACTTTGATGTCGCATATCTCCTTAACTATTGATATTAGGTCATGGTGGCTACAACATTTTCGACTCATAATCAAGAAGGGAATATAGTCCTGCGAGGTTATTGATGTTTTCCAAATAACCCTGTGTAACCTAAAAACACAAAAAATGTGAAAGTATTTATCTTTTCTCGTTTTTATACTAATATGAATTCTAGAATAAAAATTAAATTTAAAAAAGTCTAAAAGCTGTTGGGATGTTTACAATAAATTATTACTTACAGTCCACGACAGCGGAACGGTGACGCTTGGAGTAATAGCGGGCGATCAATTTTATTGCGGCCGCCACTGTATTCCGTCTTTCAAGGTACTAACTTCCTACTGACTTGTTCACAATTTGAAGATCATCGCACTTATTATTTATGGAAAGGAAAGCATTAAACATAAATACGTCGGAGAAGGGATTTGGCGAAGGAGTAAAATGTAATGGAAAAAAATTAGGTGACCAATTCTGTGGACAATTTAAAATTTAATTTAGGTCAAAATTAGAGAAGTAATAATTAACAATGATAAATATTATTATTCACAGGATGTAGACATTAAGGAACACATAAAATTGACTTTTTTTATAATCATCTAAAATGAGGTCCATAAAAATAAACGGAAAAACATAATAACACAGATCTCAATAATCGTAAAAATCGCCGTATATTCTATGTCTTTGGGAGCTTTTTATGTGCTCGACGTAATTGTGGCGTTCCATTTTGTGTCCTCTTGCGTTTTCAAATGCTGAAAATGTAAAAAAAAAACATGATCGATTATCAAGTTACGGATAGGTCTAGGGTTATTTATCGAAAGGAGGAAATATGAACTTAAACTAGGATTGGCAGATCATCGCAGCGTTAAAATAGAACTAGGCTTTATAATATAAAGCAAAGACGTGTTCAGGATCAACGAGCATTTCGCTTTCGCGGAAGTAATATTATCACGATTCAATATGTAGGTGTATATCGATCGGATAGACATGCGTACAATTTAATATTACTTTTGGGTGACAATATAACATATTGCCAAAGACCATTTGAAGGCGTCCCTATAAAAAGGGTCTATATGCGAAAACAAAATTAATAAAGGAGAGAAAAAACACTTAGTGAAATAAATAACCAGAATTTTAGTTTTTTTATTATTTTCTAATATTCACTTGCTAATTATGGACACTAATTTTACGTTTTTTTTTGCTTTATTCATATTGTTGAGCAATCCCAGTGATACCGTTGAACTGTCGGCATCCGTCATTTTTTTACTACAAGATAATAATGAATGAATATAGACCGTTCGAACTTGAATTTCGGTAAGATTGAGTGGAAATCACGGAAAATAAAATACTGCATATGGTGCGGTGCATACATAGACCATTTTAAAACAATAAAATCACTTTGTGTCCTCATGTACTATATTCATTATATAGGGACGCCTTTATTTGTCGAATAACTGTAGATAATGATGTGTCCGTGCAGACTATGAAAATGCAATTATTATTGTGTTTTCACTAAGTATAATCTAATTATTAATTCTAAAACTAAAAACGATGATGAATAAAAACTGACAACACCTTCAATCTTTTATATTCTTACACAAACAAACGTATCGTATACATTCATGTAAATGGATGTAATTGAAAAATTAAATATGAATAAATAATAACAAAGAACTCGTATATTCGTAATTGTAAGATAAAATAACTATAATATTAAAAATAAAGTTTCTAACATCAACAGAGCCCTGCTAAAAAACATAAATCTGTAAATACGATGCTGTAAATTAAAAATAATTAAATGATATAATGATAATATATAAACGCATGCACTGACTATCTTTATTAGATTATTTTAAACATTGTATCATTATAAATAGTAGTAAATTGACATTTTAATATTTCGAAATAAATGGAACTTATTATTGATTTTAAAATAATCGTACAGACATGATTAATTCGCGTACAGGTACACTTATTAAAATGATAAATTTCAAGGTTAGCACAACTAATAAATACCTCTAATAGCACTTTCAGAATCAAAACGCAACCGTTCAATCATGTACCGGCACACAAGGTAACCCGTTCGGTTTAATCCATGGGTGCAGTGGACCCCGATGAGCTTATCTGCAAGAATTAAATTAAATTTTAAAACAAAAGCTTAAGAACAATTGATCTGATTAAACCCATATTCTTATAAGATTTGTATTGTCATGAGAGAGCTCGATAAAAATGCAGGGTGGTGTATAATCAGAAGGTTGAATAATCTCAAATATTTGAAAACCGTGAACGGCCTCAGACAGTGTAGATAAATAATACTAGCATGTGATCGATTGTAGATTACATATTCACCTAATAATCTAATCCATCCATGTTCCAGAACTCTCAAATTTATATATATATATATATATATATATATATATATCTAATATATATATAATATTGCGAAATTATTCAGAACTGCAAATGTAAATAAATTACTATGCGTTTCATAACAGATAAAGATGGTATATTTCTGTCTGTAACCAACATGTATTTGTTTGTATTGGCTAGGAATATTTAAAAAAAATGTAAGGTCAAATTAATTTAAATAAACAGCCTGCAATTAACTTTCTTTACAACATTTTGAGTTTGTAGTATACGTTGCTTACATTTTTTGTTGAATATGTCCAAGTTTTTGTAAGCAAAAATTCTTTAACTTTATGAAGGAAATCGATTTTTTTTATTATCTCACCACTTGCACTGTTTACTCTTAATGCTGCGCGAAGTATGCTGCTAGAGCAGGCCGAAGATGTTTGTAATTGTGTTGAGTTTGAAATAAATAATGTATTGTTTTTAATGTATTTATATCTAGTATTCTGTTAAAAAAAGGACACACAACCAATAAGAAAAATATTTTGTATTGTATCAAACGGCGGCATAGTTGCCAAAAATTAACTAAATTGTATTGAAAAATAGAGCAGTACTTGTTGGAAGACTTATGACATACCTACGAGTAATATTAATAATCCGCATTTTATTATTAAACAATCCAACATAAAGTCTCTGTGGTTACCTTTTGTAGAGAATATAAAACAATCGATGATAGCCGAAAACTTAACTAAATCGTAGTATTAAGTTACTAGTAAAAATTTCGTAACTCTGTCTTATGGCGAAGTTGTGGCCGCTGTGAGAACATGGCCAGCGTTTCTGGAATTGATAAAATAATAAATTACAGTTTTATCCCCACAGAGCGAAGTATCATCAACGAGGATATATATATATATTTTATAACAATTATTAAGTATGAAAATTTATTTTGAGAATGATTGCGTGAAAATACAGATTCAAAATCTCGCAGCCGGTAGTAAACGAACTTGTGCTCCACAGTAAATCTAATTTTTGTCAGAAACTTGAGGATAGTATAGAATTTATAATAAAAGTGTATAATAGTAGTATAATAAAATAATTAATAGGTATACTTGAAATTGTTGAGTTTTGCACATATTGCTTGAACTTTTCTAAAAATCCAACCCTAAAATATTGCAGACTACATCTGTAAAACCTGTAAGATAAACTTTCGACGAAGAACATTGGTGAGACTAATCGAGTTGAAAGGGTCGTAAGTTTCTTTTTTTAAATTGCTTTAAAAGGTTAACCCAATTTATTCTGTTGTCCAATAAACAAATTCCATTGGAAATGAGAAAATCGGGGGCAAACGATTCGAACGGTAGAAGAAATTGTTAATTAAATTTTTTAAAAAGATTTCGAGCTACGTCTTATAACAAAAAATATTATTAAGAAATTTCAAGTAGCGTCGCATTCATGGATATTCACCTCAAGGGCGCTTTTGACTCCATAATGACATGTTTTATTGGGAATTCGTATTTTTTAGTCGTTTGAGCTATATCCGCTGCTTCTGACAACAGGAGGCACATACACCACGTTCTCAGACCTGTGACACAAACGGCTTCATTAAACATTACTTAAAACAGTTCATCGAAAGCCTGGAATTTTTCATAGCTGTGGCATAGTCAAATTGATATTATATATTTTTAATGTATGAAAAAAAAAACGCTCCCAAATTCCACATAAAAGCGATTAATTCGGTAGTAAAGTGCTAATCTGTTAGAAAATTTTAGCACATTTTTGCTTTATAGAAATAAAAATCGAAGTACCATACGTGACATTGGGAATAAACGGGTTTTAAACATGTTGTACATTGCAACACTAAATATCAGTGAGAAGCAAGGCAACACTTCTCCGAGACACTCTTGTAACATCGTGTATCGTGTTTATGTATTCTTTAATAAATGGGATATTAATTATTATCAACCTTATGATTAATTTTGTATTTAACTTAGTTACTAACCATACCTGATGATGAGAGGAACTGCTCCTCAACACTATAGTAGTAATTAATAACTCATATTGCGTGTGTATTACAAAGTTAAAATAAAACATATTCTAAATTAAAATGTTGCATCATGAAGTAACTGCCAAATCTTTCAATGATATGAGCTGTGAGTGTCACTTAATTAATGACCGACAGATTAAGTAGTCCCTTTTAACCACACCGACCTTAACGGGAATTCATAAAGAACTGTAGTATTGCATTAAATACAGGCTTAACTATGTAAATAAACCGAAAAAACTATTATAATATTGAAATGTTTTAGTAACAGCGCTGTCAACTAACTAATGTAGACTATATACTCGTATAAGGATAAGAATGCACATTCGTTTATAATTTTTTAAATGGGAAATGTTTTAATTCGGCTACCAGATTCCGTTTACCCCGTTTTACGGCACCTGAAAATGATTGAACTACTTGATCGTTTCGGCACCATGCAACAATAACCGGCTTCACGGGTATTCGATATACAAAATTGACGTTTGAAATATCTGTCACGCGCGCGGCTCTGTCAGGAGTTTTGACCGGCGGTAAATCGCCGCTGTCGGCGGTAATTAAGTGACCGCACCGATACATCATGTCGCTGCCCGGCGAGCGTTGCCGAGCGCACCCGGAGTGACAAGCGACTCGCCTCGCGGCTGACCGCGGGGACCGCACATCAGGGTTGTCCGATAAAAAATATTTAAAAATAAAACTATAGCGCGGTTGAGTTGTCGTTTCACTCCTTCCGTTCGTCTGACTGTGAAATGCTATACTTTTTGATATGTGTTAGGGCGACATCTAGCGAACGTCGCCCCCAATAAATAATTTTTGTTTGAAATCAAAGTAGAAAAATATATTTATTTATTTATTATTGAGTATATCTTTCCAGATCCAGGCAAGAGATCATTGTGATCAAAGGAGAAGCATCTTCTTCATTTTTATCTAAAGGCGTCACAGATCATATCCAGGCAAAGGATCAAACAATGTGAAACACTTCAATATGAACCCCCCTAATTTTCGACCGGAGTTAGGTAATACTCAGCATATGTATCACAAAATGGAATTGAGAACAGCTTGTAGATTCTCACCAAGCTTAGAATGCGGCTGAGATTTCAATCACGCGCATCTACCCGAAGACGATTATTCAAACTTTGGTCGGCAACTGAAATTAATTGGCCGCAGACATTAGAAATAAAGCTATCAAATGGGTTAAGTCGCGCACTCTCTCTAAATTTGTTTGTGCGCAGATTAGTTCAAACGCATTCTTACAATGGTCACACTATACCAGGCTCCGCCTTATACCGTTTCAATGCATAAATCGTAGCAAGCGTCACCTCATTTTGCGACAACTCCAGTTACACATACCTACTTGCCCGTATTCCGTAAATAAAAATATGGGGTTCAAAGATCTTTATCCCAACACTTAATAGATGAAAATAAAAACAAAAAATAAACGAAACATAGGTATACGTCGATGGTGTGATCAGAAGGAGAAAGAAATACAAGATGGTTATCCGTCAAACGTCGAATATAAAAACAGTTCAACAATATTTCTCTTTTCTATGGTCCAACGCGAAAATAACAATTTTGCCAAAATTTTACGTAATGACACTCACTATAGGAGAAGAAATTAATAAGTGCATATGAAATAATCTTTTTTCTATAAGCGTTAAATACAGCATTATTACTTATTTGATGTAATTTTTAGTAAGCTGATAGTTCAGATATCGTACGAGTGTAAACATTTTGTGACACCGACATTTTAGCTCGTACTGCACATCGGCTCCCGATATGTAGATCACCGCCTATCCGAGTGACTGGCCACTAAAAACGCTCACGGTTACCATCTCTTGACATAATGTGCGTAATAAGAATAGTAGAACTTACACAAACTCAACTGAATCCATTCCTGAAACCGCGTCTTCTCGGCCATTTTGACAATTTATAAATTCACTGGTCACTAATAAAGAGGATTTGTTAAATTAAGAAGTGTTATTATATTTTTTTATTTAGTTTACGATATTACGATACATTTGCAGGAGTCAGGAAAATTTGTAGAGTATTTTCTTTGTTCTAACTCCGCGAGTATTTTCGTTCCTATACATTTTGAAAGTGAATGTAAAACCCTACTGCATTACAGCAAGACTTTCCTCCATTTACAAGCAGGGTTTATTAATCATGTACACCACGCTCCTGGGAGATTCTACGTGACAGACGAATTAGGTCGGATAAATCAGTGACCATATGTAGAAATATTATTAAAAATTAATATCCCCTCAATGCCTACTAGCCCGCACTTGGAAACCCTGTGCAGGTTGTAATGGAGATTTTCATCTTGGCTCCACACTTATTTCAACACGCCTGCTTAAAGTGGGTAAATACGCCGATGAATAATAATTAGGAAAAGTATGTATTATTTAATATAATGATTACGCTGTTCAAACTAATGTACAATAATAACCTAACATATAATCCACTTATATATGGAAGGTAAGATTTAAAAAAAATGTGTATGAAACGAAAGCAGAAAAATTAATCCCGCTGGTGTAAACTTCAAAACACACATTACACAACTGCAGAGAGTATCTAATAAATTCGAATTAGCACAACACAACTACAGGAAAGGACAATATCTAATATACGTTACTATAGACAGTAACAATATCGAATGGGCATAAGTTCACTGTAGACAGTAACAATATCAAATAAAACACAATATAAAGAATTTTCAAAAGCCAAATAATGTACTAAAAATTGAACAGTGAAATTTTGTCAATAAAATTGGAATTAACAGAGAAAGTGTGAAACCGGACTTAATGTACTGCAAGACTGTGAAATCGAGAAAGAACCAAAGGTATGAGAGAATAACGTTTAGCCGAGGTAATAACACATGGGATGGAGAAAGGTTTACTTAAAAGGTTCGGACACATGGAGAGAATGATTATGTCGGCGTGACCCACTTAAGTTACTAAGATTTTGTGAGAATTGATAAGAATCAAAGAGATCATTCCATTGAATATATAATAGAGGCTGGAAGTTAGTTTAATTAAATTTTAAAGAAAAAATTATTTTAAATTAGAGTATAATTTTTAAAATGAAATGATCTAAAGAACATAATGAAATTTTTTGAAATTCGACACTTTACTAAACAAATAATTTTTAATATTGGTGTACCTATATAATTTATATTTCGAACTAGTAACATTTAAAAAATAAATAAACTTTCACAATTTTTTCTATAATGTGAATACAATGCATATTGAAAACATTTATTTTTCCAAATGATGGAGCAACAGCGATAATCTTGAATGTGAAAATATCGATTAACACAAGAAATACATAGAATTTTGATTTCAAAGACTATCCATAAAAATATGTAAACGTGTTAGAATAATCATAATGACGATGATAACATAGGTAGATAATTAAATAAATAAGACTACAACAATACGATAATATCATTGAAAGAGAAACAATATTTAATAATCAAAATTAAGGCTCAATGCAGCACTTAATTTGACAAGCACAATGACAAACTGACAAAACAATAGACAACGCAATAAACCCACATTATAAACTGACAATCAAATAGGATATTTGCATTTAAGTGCGCATTTTTGATGCAAATCAGAATAATACAAAACTTAATTTGAGCTCTAAAATCTCCATAACGGCTAGAGGCCGTGTAGTATAAAATTTATAGCCACTCAATTGAACCCCGAGGGTCGGCCGAACGTCAGCATCATTTAATGGCCTTAGATTCTTCGGAACCCGACTACCACTCGTTACCGACGCGGACTACCGACCTGTGAAGTGCCGTCAATTACCATTTTATAGGAAAACATGGATTTTGTGCATCTAACGTCACACATTTATACTTCACGCCAATAATCATAATTTAGTCGCCAACGTAGTTCGTAGTTTATTGGTGAACACAGGATACCACACAAGTAGGTGATCGTGTTCAAGAACTTACTGGAAAAGCAACAACAGATCGCTGCCTATCACGAATAACGGTCCAACTCAAAAAACAAATTTTATTCATCGCAGTGATTAAAAAATTGAACGAAAATTCATTATTTATGATAAGCATATTCACGATAAACACTGGAATGTTTTGGGAGTAGACCTCTTTCCATTTAAGCGATACAATATCGAATTAGTATGTGTAAGCCATGCGTATGACGCATATTGTTTCGTTGTGTTCGTGTTCACGGGTGTAAGCACTAACACAATGAAATAATGTGCGTCGTACGCACGGATTACACATACTAATACGATTATCTTTCTTAAATGGAAAGAGGTATAGCTACGAATATGTCCTTAAATGAAAAATATATTTTGGAATAGGCCGTTATTTATGATAAGCAGCGAGATATTGAATAGGTTTATTGGTAGCGTACAGATCTACAAATTGCTTGTTTTTTTGCGTAAATTATTTTTGATTAAATATATGATAAAGTATTTTTGCGAACATAAATAATTACTGAGGTACATGTCTAATGAAAAAACGTTTTTAAAAAAAAAAACTTAATCGAACAAAACGAATATTAAGAAATATTTCTAGTTAGCACCTGGTAGACAAAATACACCTAGAGTTCCATGGTGTATACGAAATACCATGTGGATCGTGCGACCAGACATATGTTGGAAAAAGCAACAGAAAGATATCTGCTAGGGTTGCTGAACATAGAGTTAATATGACCAACAAAAAACTAACATCGTCGCTTGTCCAACACACGCTCGAAGAAGGCCACAGCATAGACTTTAATAATACACGAATAATAGCGACCGTCCAAAATGAAACAGTAAGGATATTTAGAGAAGCTATAGAGATATATAAAAGAATAAATATTATCAACAATAGAGATGATGGTATACGTCTCCCAACGGCATGGAAAAGCATTTTATTCAACAGTAGATTTCTTAGTAAAAATAATATATTAGCGCGCAAAAATCAATCAAATATAACCACCGACACAATAGAAGCAACATCGAGTACAAAGCGCATCACAAGGAGCCAAACAAACGCCATTAAGGCCAGCAACGGCCGGGAACACCCAAAATTTAATACGAAATTCCCAAAAATCATTAAGGCCAGTAATGACCACAGTACCCAAATTTAGACTTTGACTTACCAGACCTCACTTGGTAATAAGCTTCCGATACGAACGGACGTGCTCGCACTGCCCCTCGTGACGGAAATTTATTAACAAGATAACCTAAAGATGCCTGTTGTGATTCAGGCGAAACGTCGGTTGACGAATATTGACGAATGGTCCTTCTGAGGACCAGATTTTGACGCGGGTTACCCCCAAAGAAATTAATACTAACATATATATATATATATATAAGGCACGATTCTGCTTTGGGTGCTCGAAAAAGTACGAAAAGAAATGTATTATATATTTTATGCACTTTTAATATACAAAAACACCATTTGAATACAACGCCTCAATTAGCAGGTGGGTCTGCGCTGGTGTTGAAATTTCATAAGTGGGCCATCTAAAACAGAAAATGTTAAATATTTAGGTTCAATATAACCCTAGCAACCGACTGAACTAGAATTTTTAATGTTTATGCAAAAATAACAAAATGGCGGTGAAAAAAAAGAATAAAAAACATTACATGTTCTGTGATTGCTTTTTGCCAAAAAACTGCATAAAAATCAAAATTTAAATTAAAAATTCTAGTTCAGTCGGTCGCTAATGATATATTAAACCTAAAAATTCAAAAATTGTCTAAGATGGTCCATTTTTTAAATTTTAATGGCGCGGACCCACCTATTAATCGAGGCGTTGTATTCAAATGGTGTTTGTGTATGTTAAAAGTGAATAAAATATATAATAATTTTTTTAAGTATTTCAAGGGTGTATTTATTAAGGTATAAAAACCTACATTAATATCTTTATTCATAATCTCATAAAAAAAATCATAAAAATAGCCAATTTTTCGAGCGCCTAAGGTAGAATTCTGCCAAAATGACGCAAAAAATAATAATTGTATCATACACATATTAGGGTACACATGTAATGGAAACACGTGACAATTTATACATTGATATCCAAGGGTGTCCACAAAATGTAGACATCTACATATTGTTATTACTTACAATTAATAAATAAATAAATTAATAATTTTAAATAATTTATATTGAAAATAATGCGATCGAGGACATTAAGATCGGTTGGCCATTTCGGAAGATATAGGGCCTTCTCTAAGAGCCTTCTTCAGGAATCCTCGGAATTCGACCAACAGGTCGCCCAAGAATAAGAAGAATCGAAGATAGATGCAGATGATCGCAGGACTTGGACTGGAGGAATTTGTTAGAGGGATGCCTGGAGAACATTATTTGTAGAGTTGGTCAAAGACGTAAATAAAAGTTTATTTTGTATATCTATTTATTTTAAAATTCGCCCGTATGTATTTTTGTTCACTGTTAAACTCTTATTTTTCATTTTTCAAAATTTGTTTTAATCCTATTCTTCTTCTGCTTCATCTAGGACTGCGTCCTGTAATTGCTCGGAGCCTGTTCCTGGGATAGATGTCCAGCTATGCCGCCATCTTTTATGTGGTCTTCCTGGGAGTCGGGTACCAGACGGCAGCTTGTTCGCTGCTACGCTCACTACTCTCTCAGAACAAGCTCTCTCCACATGATCTCTCCAGTAACGTCTTCTAGATCTTCCCCATCGGACAATATCGTCGACGTCGCAAGTCCTTCGTATTTCGGAATTCCTCACTCGGTTTCGGATTGTTAGTCTCGCAATGGGTAGGAGAATTGTCGACTCAGTTGTTCTTAGGAGATTTTTAGTTTTGGTAGTGTCAGCCCTTGTCTCGATACCGTAGGTCATGATTGGGCGGACACAGGTCTTATATATTTTCACTTTGTTTTCCTTGAGCATGTGCTCAAAGCAGAAAAAAGCTTTGTTTTAATCAATTTAATGTTTATTGATTTTACACCGATTGAAATTAAGTTATGCTATAATACACATAAGTGTGTAAGTTGGAACTGTAGAAACATAGGCGTAAGCCTAGACCGTCAGCAACAACCAAACTTCACTTAATCTGCTCTAACAAGAAACATGTATTTTAATAAATAAATGATTAAGATTATTAAAAATAAATATTGTTTGTATACAGACCAAACTATTCCATGAAAAGTTTTTATACAGGGTGTCTCATAGCTAGTAGCAAAAACTTTGCAGGTGGATTTCTGCCTTGATAATGAGTCGAAAATGTTCAAACAACCATGACCTAATAATATCATTAATTATGGAGATATACAATATCGAAATTTGCATTTTTTTTCAATATTTCTGACTTATTTTTGCAAAAAGCTGAACTGTCATTACAGTTACTTATATAAATTATTTTATTAACTAAAATCAACAATTTTATTATTGTATTAACATTTTCAACTCATTATTAAGGCAGGAATCCACCTGTAAAGTTTTTGCTACTAGCTATGAGACACCCAGATTAATAGATTTGATATACGACCACAAATTATACGATCATTGGATCTGTAAATTTGACTAACTCTTTTTTAATAATAATTATCATATTTATGCGAATTAATAATATATTAACATTGTTATTATCAAAATATTCGAGGAATTAAATCGAAATTATCTGATCTAAAAACTAATTTGCCCACTTTCCACCATCACATTTTTCTTCTCACTGAAACCTGGCTGGTTCGAGATGTCCAATCTTCGGAGCTCGGTTTCGATAATTTTGCTGTTTACAGACAGGATCGAACTCAGAATAACAGTAACAAGACTAGAGGAGGGGGGGTTCTCATTGCTGTTAAAAACAACATCAAATCTAAAAAAATAACCCTGCCTGAAAATAATATAGAACATGTTTTTGTTCATGTTGAAGCACCGCCAACCGGCATCATCCTAGGATGCATTTATATTCCAACCGGGTCAGATGTGACGAAATACAGGAGCCATGTGAATAATATAGAAGCTCTACGGGCGAAATATCCAAGATGTAAATTTATACTAATGGGAGACTATAATCTTCCGAATATCCAGTGGTCCCCGAACTTTGAAGAAGGATTGGAGCGGAACTGCGAATATAATGAAAATAATCAAGACCATCAAGTGACTGCAAGTGCTATATGTTCAAGTGAATGTGCAAGCTCCAGGGAAATAATCGAAATGACTCATTTTTTAGGTTTTGTACAAAGTAATTTCGTTCCAAATTGCACTAACAAACAATTAGACTTAATTTTAACGAGTGACACTAAAATAACTGTTGAATTATCAAATGAATCACTATTACCAATAGATAAGTATCATCCACCATTGGATGTAGGTATTACGCGTGACTTCTCGGAGTGTAGGCGTGAAGCAAAAAGATATTTACATTTCCATAAAGCCGATTACCCGGCTATAAATGCTTATTTACAGGAGACTGATTGGACTTCTCTGTTTCAAAATCTTAGCGTTGATTTGAAGATGGAAGCTTTTTACAATGTACTAAATGAGGCCATAAAATCTTTTGTGCCGGAAACTTGTGCCAAGGTTACAAAATATCCCGTTTGGTTCAGCAAGGAATTAAAATTATTAATACATGATAAAAAGCTAGCTCACCTCAAATACATGGAAACACGAAATCCACTAGATTATCAGCTTTTCTCGAGTTTAAGATCAAAATGTAAAAACAAGTCTAAGTCCTGTTATAGGGACTATATGGCTAACATCGAAAGCATGGTAACTAGTGATACCAGAGCCATATGGAAATTGGCTAACTCACAAAGAAAGGCTGACAATCATGTCCCAAGTTCTATGATATATAATGGTTCCAATAGTGATAATCCCTATACAGTGGCAAGCTACTTCGAGCATTTCTTCAGCAGCGTCTATGAAACCCATAACATAATTGATACAAAAATTCATTCCAAATTTAACTATTTTCCTAATAAAGAGATCACTCTAAACAGTTGCCATATAAATCACTCTACTGTTATGAAGGGACTGGAGAAGCTAAATACAAGAAAACCTATGGGGCCTGATGGAGTACCTAACGCACTATTGAAGAACTGCCGAACATTCCTGTCATACCCACTATTTATATTATTTAATGAGTCTTTAAGACTCGGCTACTTTCCAAGCCATTGGAAAAAAGCTTCATCGTGCCAATTTTAAAAAAGGGAGATAAATCAAATGTTTCTAATTACAGACCGATTTGTATATTGTCTGCAATTCCTAAGCTCTTTGAATCACTCGTCTTGGATGACCTTTCTCCTCACCTCGAGAGCCTCATCGAGCCAAGTCAGCATGGCTTTGTTAGCGGTAGATCGACTCTGACGAATTTAATTTTGTATGAAGATCAGATACTGAAAACCCTTGCTGAGAAATATCAGGTGGACTCCATCTACACTGATTTCAGCAAGGCCTTTGATAAAGTACCTCATGATTTATTACTTTATAAGCTGAAGGCTTTAGGCATTAAGGGAACTCTGCACGATTGGTTTACTAGCTACTTGTGCTCGCGAAGAATGATAGTACGAGTTGGTGATATTAATATGGATGGATTTATTGCTACTAGTGGCGTACCACAAGGAAGCCACCTGGGACCTATTCTGTTTCTTCTCTTCATTAATGATATAGTAAATTCTTTTAATAATATTCAATTCTTACTTTTTGCTGACGATTTAAAGTTGTTTAAAAGAATACAATGTGTAGAAGATTGTTTGGTATTGCAGAATAATTTAAATGCACTTATCAACTGGTCTAATGTTAACAAACTTTATTTGAATATTCAAAAATGCCAAGTAATCACCTTTTTTAAAATAAAAAATCCCTTCTATTTTACGTATACATTAAATGACATTCCTCTTGAAAGAGTCAAAATTGTAAGAGATAGGTGTGATATTTGATGAGAAACTAACATTTAGTCCACATATTGACAATATCACTAATAATGCGTTGAAGATGCTAGGATTTATTTTGAGGCTTACAAAAGACTTTAACACTATAAATTCCATTAAATTATTATATACGTCTCTAGTACGAACTCAATTAGAATCTAATTCTCCTGTATGGTCTCCACATTATACTGTTCACTCCAATAATATTGAGCGAGTGCAGCACAAATTTTTGAGAGTTGTTAATTTTAAATTACACATACCAATAATGGACATAAATTATAATTTTCTATTGTCTCTAATTAAACTAAATAGATTATCCGATAGAAGGAAAATTGCTGACCTCGTATTACTGTATAAAATCGTAAATAATTATTACAACAGTTCAGAACTAACGCAGCTAATTTTTTATCACATCCCTTCCAGGAGCACTAGACAAAGTATATCGTTTCATTGTGACAATGTTAGTGTAAATTATCTCTATAGCTCACCTATTAGAAGGCTCCATAGGTTAGGAAACGAGTATGGCTACCTATCGGATGTTTTTTCGGAAACACTAGCCGCCTACAAGAAAGCTCTTCTGGACGAATTCGGTCGTTTATAATTGGTTATTGATGTCATGTCTATCTCTTGTTTTTAGATTTTTGAATTTTACATTTCATTTTATTTTACTGTCATTTTTATTGCTTCTTGATTTTTAGATTTGATTTGTTTACAATTATTTCATTTTGTTGTAATTTTGTTGCTTCTTGAATTTCAGACATAATTATTTTAATTTGTTGTAGTTTTATTGATTGTTGACATTCATATTTGATTTGATAACTATTATTTCATTTGATGTAATTTTGTTATACTTTATGTTAAGTAATGTTTTATTTTTCGTTATATATCACTTTATTAATTGTTTTTGATAGAATTATACCTTATCTCCTTTTTTTATTATTACCTATCAATCTAAACATGTTTATATATATTGTTTCTTTAATGGTACGTTTTACCGTGTATTCATTAAATAAATAAATAAATAAATAAATAAATATATAAATAAATTAACACTTCTGGTTAAAACAGTTAATATTGCAGAGGAATTCCATCATGAACCCATGGTCATTACAATTTATTTAAACTTATTATGTATAGATATGTACATTTAATTAAATGACAATAATTAAATAATGTTTTTAAAACCGCTGGCTAAGCGGTTGCATCTGCTGACACAATCTCATGACAGAACGATACCGAGGGGTCGTTTGCTCGCCCAATCACTTTACGTTAACTATGCAGCCTGTTTCTAGCACTATATACCTACTTCTGTTTGTATTGGACTTTAATATTATCAAATATAAATTCAAAATGCAAAAATTAAATTAATTATTTTTTTATTAACTTAATTATTATAAAATTAATATTAATAAAATGCTGTCAAGAAAAAATATTTTCTTGAAAGACTTAAATTTTAGTCAGGTATCGAGGCGTCCATGACAAAATATTCAAAACAATATATTAATCGCAACCGCAATGAGATATACAACCATCAATAAAAGATTTATCAATATCAATATATTTAAATATGAAGTCAATCGTTATGTACATACTTTCATTAAAAATTTTCAAAGTATCTAAACAGAAGACCGATTTATTATATTAAATTAAAGGATCGCGAGTATATGCGTGAACAACTAGGTCACTTGTATTATAACTAATCAGTGTGAAAAGGGACTGAAAAAGGAAAAAAACGTCAAGAGTTTATGAAATATCTAATATTATTTATGTTTAATACAAATAGAAATAATACAAGAATTAAATGAAGAAATGGATTAATAAAGAATCGAATAGAATAAACAATTTAAGCCAAATATTCCCAGTAATGCACGTAAAACTAGTAAATAATTCTGTCCTTGAGATCAGCATCGAGATGATGAGAATATTTATTACAAATATTAAATTTTCGTAACTGGAATCCCGTATAAGGAGGTTGACACTATTTCGTGAAAGTGTTTTAGACCGAGCGCATTTTTATAAGGAAAAACACTAATGAATCTTTACCTAATTTGTCTCCTTAACCTTAAGGAATGTTTGTGAACCATTAAAAATAGATTAGTTATCAAAATTTAAAATCAGGCGCACTGTTATTTCTTGGAAACAGTACGTGCCGGGAAATGTTTCAAAAATACTCTGCTCAATTAAATTAATAAATGAATTAAAACACATTCTTTAAAAAAAAACGATAAAATCATATGCAACGTTGTTTTCTCATGGTGACAAGCGTTTTCCACATGGAACATATGGCAAATAGTAAAAAACGTTCGACCGAAAATTGTAAATATTTTTTACTGATTCAATTTTACCGTTTAGCGGCGTTTCGCACTGGTTCTGTGGAAACTTTCATTTATATATTTCAAAGAACTCTCCTAAAGTTAAGTAGAACAAATGTGGTAAATTTTAGAATCATCACAACATTTTCGTACCCACAGTGACAAAAGAAAGGTAAAAAAAATCCGAAGAATACATTCATAGCAGTTGTCGAAGTGGAAAAATGCAGATCTAAGAAGTAAAAGACCTGGAACAAGCGAATGTCCCTTACGAAGAAGAAGTACCAAGACAGCAACTGTAAATGTGTTGTACAGACTGTTCAGTAGTTTTCTGAAGACGAGCCATAAAAGTTGATTACTGTGGGCCTTGCCCAAAACACGAAACATCCTGTACATAGCGGAGTAACTCTTAATCAGGAATGTCACCCGGTGCATGTGACGAGACGCTGCTACGGTACCACAAAGGCGATGCTCAAGAGGGTCAATCAATTGAGATGACTATCAGCGATCGCCGAGTCTACAGGGTAATAATGATAAGGAAACGATCCTGGGCCCGGGCAGGACGGCGGTAGCACCTGATTAGGGCAAGGTTACGTCAAACTACACGGAGAATCAAGATAATTACATATTTATGACCGTAATCTAACAATTTCCAAGTCAAACAACTATAAATAAAGCTAAAACCAGTCTAATCTTCTATACTCTATTTAACAAATGATAGTATTCAGTGTCAGGAATGTTCATAAAACAAATAACAAATACATAATAAAACATGTAGGTCAGGTCGATCAAATTTATATAATTTGGTAAAAACCATGTCTATTACAATTTATACGACTAGAAATTTGGATATTTATAATACATTGTGAATAATTATTTTTAAGCACTCATAATGTAAGCTAAAAATAATATAAAAAGTTTTTTTATAAATATAGATATACTGCTAAATTGAGTAAATTAAAATAAATAGAATTCATAGGTTAATATAATAAAAAATCTTGTGAATTCAATACGTGAGGTTAAATAAATTCAATATATTAGGTTAAATAAAATAAATTCAATATATCAGGTTAACAAAAATAGTAATTAAACAAAATAAACAATCGTGTTTATTTGTCAAAGAAGCACCTCTGTTCAAAAGCTCACAAACACCTACACACAAAAAAAATCAATTGAGATCGAGAGTACTGAATTTTACGAGATAAACAATAAGTACCAAACTTAATTTAATCGACTCCCTTCGACTTCTCAACTTTCTAAATACCAAAGAAGTTGTTCATACACTCAATATTTCAAATAAAACAAATATAATTCGTCATTATGCGGCCGCAGTGGGTACACGATGCATTTAATTCCCCATTTCAAAACACGGGTACGTCATTCGGAGAAGACTCGACGTTCGTCGTCCATGTCGCATAGATTAAAATTAAAACTACCTCGGGCGACGATCAAATAATGCGCAAGCGTGCGTAATAAATTACCACGACGATCGAAATACCTCAAACCAAATCTCGATCTTTATCTGAGGCATTTAAATGAAGTAAATTACGCCGACATGATCTTCAATTACCAAAACGACCGACCGTGGCATTACAATTAGGGCTCGGGGTTCCGCCCTGTATACACGTACACAATTGTCTATTCAACAGCCGACAAATAGTAAGAATTAGAAAATTACCGAAGCAGTAACAGTAATATTAACCATATTGTCAGTCGCTAAACCGATTCCAAATTTCAACCGTGAGACGAGACTGAAATGAGACATATTTTAACGTGTTATTATTAAGTCGGTGTCGAATATTTATTAAAATGGGTTATAAATTGTTAAATGCTAGGTATATGATTTGTTACGCAAATGTTAAATTAATGCAATTAAAAATATGGATTGTGTTCTTACCATTAGATCTATTAGCATCCAAGAAATCGTCTATAGTATCAATGAACCTGGAAAATAAAAATAACATTAACAATAAAAAAGTTTTTAAAATATTTTTTTATGTAACACATTTTTATTGTGAAATTGTAATGTACAACAAAGAATACTATGATATTTAAAAAAATAAGATAAATATATTTTGAAGATACACAGATAAAAAATCTATCAACAGAAAATAATGGTTAAATAAAATATATAAGCTGTACGGAAGATATTTCAGATAAAAAAAATTAATTGATATATGGCGTCACCTGGCGTATGCCAGTAATTTTTTTTGGGATTTATTGGACATTGACATAATGTTTAAAAATGAAATAATTGATGATGCACTCGAGACATATGTGCATACACATTATGTATGTTTGTATATGTACCTACATACGAGTCGAATTTTTCGTATGTTGAAATGATTACTAAAGGGAAATTGGTACTGGTATGGAAAAGCTCCGGGTTCACATTCCGGTGGAAACCAAATATTTTTTCATTAGTTCTTTCTAATTTTTAAAAAATTATACAGGTTGTCTCAAAGCTAGTAAAAAAATTGTACATTTCCTGCTTTGATAATGAGTCGAAAATGTTCAAGCCGCCATGACCATATCAACAGTTATGGAGATAAGCAGTATCAAAATTTACATTTATTTTCAATATTACTGAATCTTTTTTGCAAAAAGTTGAACTATCATTACAGTTACTTATATCGATTATGAAAAATTCATTTGCTTCAATATAACTTCAATAGAATGCTAAAAAAATCTATTTTCCATAATCGATATAAGAAGTTACTGTAATGAAGTTCAACTTTTTGCAAAAAATAAGCCAGAAATATTGAAGAAAGAATGCAATTCTCATATTGCATATCTCCATTATTATTAATGTGGTCATGGTTGCTTGTAAGAAAATAGTAGAAATTGCTTATTTTATTTTGTTACAATAAAGACATTAAAATTCTATAGAAATACATTTTTTAGATGAAAATACTTAATACTGAAGTACCAAATTGAGAATGCCTCTATATCAGTTTTATTAAATAAATTCAATTCCTCGTCGATCAAATTTAGAAACATAAGTTTCTCGTATCTATATGAAACATACATTGCGACCAACGAAGGGCTAATCAATCCCAATAAACCGCCACAACAAACCGCATGCAGGGCGTAGCAACAGCAATCGGCAACAGCCGGTTGATTTCTGTTAGCAACGCATAAAACAATGAAAACAAACAACGAAACAAATAAAAATTATGGACAGTGTTACGTTCGATACCGATAGGTCACAGTGAGATGAGTGGACCGTTTCTGAGAAGGCGAAGCTGCGCCCGACAATCGTGCCGCGGACATAAAAGACAGGACATAAAAATGAAATAAAAAGAATATTTTTATTACCTACGCATGAGACGGGCCGATAATTTATCGATGGTGAATGTCGGGGAGAAAAAAACGGCGAACTCTGTGTACACAGGCGTTGCGACGTCTGGCCAGCGAAAAACATAGGGTCGTGCGTTGAACAATACTGACCACTCATTTAACCCACAGAGTACCGTGATAGAAAACACTCGTAGACAGTCATGGTTGCAACACGTGCAACCGTAAGGCATTGGCTATTTATGATTAAGCATTTTAAATGAGAAAAAAATGCTTTTCCTGGCTTAAATGGCTGTAAAATAGTTAATGTCGTAATTTCACAACGAATATTGAGCATTAAGAGTGAAAAAGATTAATTATTGTCATAATATAATAAATATATTTATATAACAAAACTCTTAATATAATTTGTTGATTTTCGACACAGCCTCAATATTATTTTCTACAAAATGTATATTTTGTAAAATATAATATTGCTAAATTTTATAAAATGTTTTTACTTTAGGTATACTTTTGTAGTCTGAGGCTTGGATCGATATTTTTCGATATTCTCATCGAAAGATATCGATCATGTCGGAAGCCGCAGACAGCACAGCCCTATACCTTTTTTGGGAGAATATTCTGAAAGCATTCGCAAATATCTATAAATAGAGGGAGAGACGCGATTTCTAACACTCTCCTCGTAGACCTCGTTCATCCAGTGTTTTATAACTAGTCTTAAGTTTTTATTAAAAAGTATTGTTAAAAATCTGTGTATTCGTAATAAATCTTGTAAGTATATTCCAAATTCTTCTTTTTATTCTCTGCTTCCCGAATTATATATATATATATATATATATATATATTCCAATATTTAGATACCCCAGTATTTAAATATTGGTGGTGACCCCTTAAATAAAATAAAGCCCAAAAAAAACAAGAAATAAAAGAGAAACAATATATCCGCCCCTCACCCACACTTTGTTGTCACACTAGGAATATCCATCAGGATCAATAACAACCTGTAGATAATCTATGTGTTTAAAAAAAGTGATTTGTTCGTTACATTGTCACAATGCAATGCAATCATTAGGTCCTATTCAAAACTAGATCCCACCTAATTTCATTTGACACTGCATTGAATTAAGAAATAAATATGTTAGTAGGATACGCTTTACATGATTGGTTTTTCACTAGCCATTTCTAAGCGCATATGTTAATTTAGGATATTAGCTAAAATATAATATTTGTATCTAGCCATCACGCCATAACCAAACCATCTCAGCACTCCTTTCTATTCTTCCACCACACTGGAGCCAGCATTAAATTCACTTCTAATTTGTTCATTCCTCACTCTATCGTCTCCACACAAAGGCGTATGCACGTTTCTACAGAAATAAAATTATAGATTTAATTGACTCGGTAGACCTGTACTAATGCACGGCAAGGGAAAGGTTAAAAATAAGTCTAAGACTTAGTACAATAAGGGAAGCAATCCTTTTTGAGTTTTTTTGCTATTTCCTTGCATCCATAATATTTTCTTTAGAAAGTGACTAAGTGTGATGTAATGGTAAATAATTAATGCTTAGCACAAGTGAGCGTGTGTTGAGAAATATGTTTACTAGGGAGGGTAAGGCTGATAATGTTATCGAAAGAAGGATGACTGCGGGAAATAAAATGAACGGTGCTCTGAATGCACCTATTGCCATAAGCAATCTTTTACTCGAAGCAAGACAAGCGAGGCATATTGGAGTTTTGCTGCAAATCAAAGTTTGGTGAATTAAAATACGGAAGTTAAGCCCGGAAAAGGTAAAAAAGAACGAAAGTAGACTGAATGGGGTTGAAATATGGTTGTTTAGGCGCATGTGTGAAAAATATTTGTACGATAGACTGAATAATCAACAAAGTAGGAGCGAATATAATGCCGGCTGAGGCACTGCCGATTGCACATAAACGAAAAGGTCACTGAGACGGTTTGGTCATGTGGAACGTGTGAAAAAAGAGAGGAGGAACAAGAACAGGGGGTGTCCGCGATGGACCTGAGATGATCAGAAAATCGAAACATTGACGGATGGAAGGACGAAATATTCAACAACCGAGCGTGCAGGAGGACGTATGAAATCGGACGAGGTAAAAGCGGTATGCAAGGATAAAAAAAAGTGTGGCGTTCTGTTCTCTCTACTAGCTTCTGCGGAGCGTGCTAGTAAGTTAGTTAGATCATCTCATTCGATTCGATATATTCCGTATTTGAAGTGACAATCAAGCAGGTAATAAAAAATAACGAGAATTATTTTCTAGTGAGAGCCTTGAGGCGCTAGTTCTTAAGTATTCCACCGGGTACCAGTACTAGACACCGCTCTCGATCAGTCGACCTGGCGTCGTCATTGGCTAAAAATCTGAGCGATCAATGTGTTGTTACGTCGAGCACAACAAAAGCCAAATGGAAACTTGATGTTATAAAAAAGTAACCAATAAAAACCAAGTTTTTACTATACTCCCTTTCTTTGTAAAATATAACAATAATTAAAGACGAATTAAAACATATAACATAACACTAAACTTATAGGAATTTAATATATTTCTAAAATATCAGATGTTTTGAGACGTCAAGATTTTGATAGATTCAATTATCATCAATATGGTACCTTATGAATTCCCAGCGTCAAATGATTTAGTCAGAATCAGATTTGAGTAATGTAGAATTCTTCAAAACTAAGCAGAAATCTAAAAGAAATAAATGATTATTTGATTTCTTCCCAAAATACCCAATTTTGCTGTCATCTGTGAACCAATTGTTATAAATTTTCGAAATTCGTAGTGAAGTACCTATTATACCGACGGAGTAATTCAAATTTTAAATATTCCGTGGCGTCGTCGTTAGGCCGCCGTTGGTAGTAATCAAACTTTTGTTTCCAATTTGAAAAAACCATTAAAATTTCAAAAAATCCAAAAATATACTTCAATTATTAATTTTTTTTAACGAAAATTTGATAGATATTCTTGATCGTCGCCACGAGTCTGCTTGCAAAGTTTCAGCTCGATTGGATCACGGGAAAAGGATCGGAAAAAAATCGATCCAAAGTTTTTTCGACGGCAAGCCGGCAAGCAAGCAAGCAGACGCCACGGAGTAAAAATAATAATAACACGGAGTAAAGGGAGTAAAAATCACAACGATAGAGAATCGCACAGCAATAATTTCTGTACATTCCAAAAGTACAATCCGCCCGAGACGACCAATTTGAATATGGAACAAGGAGATTGCCGGGTCAGAGGTCAGGCTCGTTCGGAGCGTATACAAAACCGACGCCTACGCCCGATGAAGACGCCTGTTAAATATTACTCTGGAGGAAATGTCAAACCGAATAAGCGTGGAATATGCGATGCGGATACCGTACAAGTGAAATGAAATTATATCGTAAAATAACTCAAAATTGTTACTATATTTATTTTATAAGATGTTGTTGTTAGTCTAAAAATCACGTGAATCCGGGTATGAGCTTTCTTCCTTTCTTCACACAAGACGTTTGTATGAAGACAATCAGATTATTTGATAGCTGTCTACTGAGAAAACATCAAGATAAAGTACGAGTGAGTAATAGTAGTTGAAATTAAAATAACTTTACAATAAGTAATCATCTTATAGATTAAAGAAAAAAAAAAATGGAAATAAGTAAATTGAATATTATTAACCAGGACTTTTTACATATAGTTTCCTTATAAATTCGTTTTCATGTTAATAGGTACTTAATTATTATTTTCCCGTGTATAATTTTTATAATTTGATTGTCTACACTTCGATTTTTGATTTTTAATTTGTTAGTATGCATTGTATATTTAATTTGTTAGTTAACATTGTACGCGAAGGAGCCACGGGCTCTTAAACATGTTGATATTTTTAATATATAAGTGGTGAAAACAAGATAGGTACATTTTTATTAATTATAAAGAAAAAATAAACAAACACAACGTAAGTTAAATAAAAATATACAAACTAAATTATTTTGAAGTTGACAGCTTCGTAAAACGCAGAAAAGTCGTTTGGTTTTGAATGGAAGGGCTGAGGGAGGAAGGGAAATAAAAATAACGTAGCCTAGAATTTACCTTCGTCGGGGTAAAATAATTTAGGATATTATACTGAATTACTGTAACAGAAATTATAGATTTCAAATCCCAATTATAATAATTTCGTTGTCTGTCTGTAACTTCCTGTAGCGTCTGTAATTTCGTTCGATTCACGGCCAAAAAAAACTAAATTAAACGGCCAGAGATGGGGTTTGAGTCCCGGGCCAGCAAACCCGAAGGCGGCAACGATAGCGATGTTGCCACCACTGTATGTGCGTGACCCGCCAAAAAAAAGTACATATAGGACTTAGCAAAGACGCGAACCAGCTGTGCCCCTAAAAATGGCGGAGACAGTGAATGGTTTTGTTTTTGCGGCCGCTCAGTCTCGCAACGGTCTATACGACTTGCGTGGGGTAGCGCGGTGTTGTATGTTAGTTGAAAAAAAAGTTAACCTGGAGACGATTGAGTAGGATCGGTATGAAAGCTTTTGCTCTTAGAACGGTCCTGGGTAAGCGGTGGGTATCATTTACAACTCCTTGTACCTATAAAAAATATTAAAGGGGGGAAATATTTTTTCTTTAGGTAGGTACACCGGCTTAGGCATTTTTTCCGGGACCAGCGACATCTCCAATATGGTGTACCTGCTAGGATCCTGATTTTCACCCAGGGGGTTCGGGTTCAGTTCCCGGTACCGGAATATATTTTTCTCATTTTATTGTTGATTTCATTTTGATGCCTAGGTATTTTATTTATAATATTAATTATTTAATTATGTTGTCGCTAGTTGTTTGTGTTCTATATTGTGTTCAAAGGAAAGTATCGCGTTTAGTTTTACGCACACTCGCCAGGGTTTAAATTAGTACCATTAACTGCCGGCAGGGAGAAATATAAAAAAAAAAGTTAAAATATTTTGATAAAAGTCGTTATTACTATTTAATGGGTGTCGGCTATAAATAAGTAAATACTTATTCTTTAGGAACCGGCATGTATAAGTAGTCATTTTCGACGGGTTACAGGTAGTTAAATATAATGCCAATGTTTTTTTGAAGCAATGAAGGAATTAGACGTGCGAAGTACAATTGTTAATGTTTAAGGAAAGTCTTTGAAAAATGTGCAAAACGCAGATCTCCCTCAATACCTGAAGCGCGGTATTATTAAAATTTCACTTGGATCTCACAAAGCGCCCTCGACAAATCCATGAATATTTCAATTAAATACTCTCGTTACATGAGGTGAGAATTGCTGAATAAAGATGCGCTGGAATGCGTTGGGAAAGTGTTATAACCATATTTTATTTCGAATATGAATTAAATTTACATACATAATAATACATACACGTGATACTGTAATGATTTTTATTTTTAATAAAATAACAAACATTTTTACGATCGGTGTTGAGCTTTAAATAGTGTGACGTATATTTACGACACCACGGAAAAAGAAAGAGCGTCGGAAATATTACGTAAAAGATTATTTAAAAACAATACTTTTATATGAAAGTACGTTCAAAAACACAGATACTGCATTTTGTCCCAAGAGAGATGATTAATTAATTAACGATAAATTATAGAAGTCTCACAGAGACGAAGCTAGTTAAAATATATGAGAAAAACGGATGGAAGTCTCTTATACGATGGCTTAAATATATATATATATGTATAAAGGTACTTCATTACTGGTTACGAAAGCCAACAAAAAACCAACAGATGTCTCTAGCAGAGACCATAGCAATATATGAAAGGTTCTAGATTGAAACATATATATATAAATAGAACTTTCAAAATTTGATGTGTGGATGTTCTTACGATTGGTGAACGTTGTATCGCGTAGAGTGATCACTTAAGCTAGCTCATACAGGTTGTAAGCCCTGAGCCATCGTATAAGACTTCCATCCACTTTTTTCCAACTTTTTCATATATAAATTAGCTTCATCTCTGTGAGACTGCTATAATTTATCCTTACTCGATTATTTTAACTAAGAAAGTTAAAGAAAATTCGGCATTTTATCTTACAACAGTTAATTAATTATATTTGATTTTAGATATATCTGCGGAAGGAAGGATCAATGTGAAAAATCAACGATGATCAAATGATTAATCAAATAAAAACAATAAACTTACTTAAAAAAAGCTTATTTATCTATAATAGTGATTATTATCTCGTAAATTTATTAGCTCAACATAAACCATTTAAAGTGTAAAAACGACAAGTACCCACCCTTATAGGTATTTATTATTCAATAACGGCCAAAGGACAACTTTTTGAATGTGAAATTAAAAAAATAATTAAATGCTTAAATAGATTTCCATGCCTGTTCTGCGAAGATTTCTGGCGACATACCAACAGATGTCGGACACCCCCGCATATAACGACTGGGCATCAATCATTGCGGGATCGTGTGAACTACGCGTGAGGTGACCTTAAACATCGCCGATGGCCTGGTCGCTATCTTCCTGAGCAGGCTGTATTCGAAGATTGACCAAACCTACAACGACGGCATGTTTATGATACAAGAAGAAGTCACTTTAAACCAGCATTAATGACGTTGCTGTAATTTTATTTTATTGATTTAAATTATTGCACTGGTGGTAAGACAATGATCCTGTTAATTCTGGCATTATCTTTGATCCAAGAGACTCCGACGAGCAAGTACTCATAGTGATTTAATGAACCGACCAATTACTCATGGCGACATTCGGACGAGTCGGTAAAGCAGTGAGTGGTGGAAGCGGTTGCTATTACTAGAAGAAAAGATAGCGCAGCGATACGAAAAGTGGTGCTCAAGATACAAAAATTGTGACTACAAGCTGTCATCATATACTAATCTCCAATCATCTATTGTTGTGAAACTTCCTAATGCGGGTAATTACATTCTGTTGTCTCTAACGCCGTTCGTATTGACGAAAACATCAATCAAGAAGTCGCCGAAGAAGTGCAAGAAACTCCATTCCTTCAATTCCAGGGTCAATAAGATCAACGTATAACTCAAGCTGGACACCAATATTCAAGAGTGCAATATTGGTGTTCAGCTTGAGGATATACAAGTAAGCCAGATACCTTCAATTCCTGTCTATCCTGTTTCTTATCCTGTCGATTGCGCTAAAAAAATAAATATAAAACCTTTAGGATTACATAAGAGTACATAGTGAAAATTTTATAATTTATTAAATAGAATTTAATGTGTAGAAATATTGTACAAATTATTCATTATTCGGGTCACAAAAAAATAATGTTTATTATATTTCTGGACATCAAATATGATATTTAAAAACATTTTATGCAATCACTACTTTATTTTGCTGATTTTTTTTCATGTGCAATGTTGCAGTGCAGTGCAGTGCAGTTTCATACTTGTAGTGTGCGTACAAATGTCTAACTTTTTATCGAAAAATTTAAATTAGCGCTATATAGGTACTTTGTTTTATGAAATTGTATCAATATTTATATGAAAAAAAGTACTATTGCAGTACGGATGCTAGGTGAAGAGCGTCAACTATAACAGAAAAAAAAATTCTTCAAAGCAGGAACAGAATTCTGAGAGTTCCACGCATTACTGAAGATAAGCATGATAGAAAAAATATTAAGAAAAGAGTGAATGTAGAAAGAAAAAATATTTCATTAAAGGCTATTAGAAGAAAAAACGCCACTTTGCACATAGCAAAAGTACAGGGTGACTTATTTGAATATGATTATCTGGCAAATAGTGTCATTTTGACAAGTAATTACTGAATGTTAAAGCCAGTTTGTGTTAAGAATTATATTGCAAGTTTGTACGAAATATTGTAAGAAATTTTGTAGGAAAAGAATTTTATTAAAAAATCTTTAATTTAAATCACATCGAGGGAAGAAAGCCAAAAGGGCGATTATAAATTTCTAACTTTACAGAAGACCAAAATAATATATTTTCAATCTGATTTTGCATATATACATTTATTATTAATGTGGAATCAATATGGGTAGGCACAATCCATCTCATGACAATCCTAGCTAATTCGATACAAGTCCGAATGCGCATACCACAAAGTAGCGGTAGGTACGCGAAGTTTGGACTGCTCACGATAACGCGCTGCATCGTTGAACTTGGAATGGGTTATCAGGGAGTCAAGCCAGATGAATCTGGAGGAGGCATTAAATTATCAACAGGAATACTGAAATGATGTTGGATTACGAAGAAGATAGATCAGACCTTTGCGATGGTCGCGAATATGTGAGGATATAACAAATAAATAATAAAGGAAAAGTATAACGATGCGTAAGGGAGATAAGGGATCAAATGAATGATTATAGAAATGAACACCAAAGGGTAAAAATGACGCAGTGTAAATTTATGTACATACATTTATAATAATATGTTTTGTGTAAATATTCTGCTGATTGGGTGCAAATAAGAATTGCAATCGAATAGTTTACACAAATAAATTAGTTAGAGTGTAATATTTAACAAGCAGGTATATGAAGGATACTCAGCGAAATAAAAATCTTGTGTGTAATAAAGTAATCACGATAATCTATAGTGACGGAAATATACTGACAGAAAACATTCCACTCGGTTCTGTACACAATAAAAACTTTGAAAAAAGGCGATAAGATACTGAAAAAATTACGGCGCTAACATTCAATCATTGTCTACTTACTGATCACTCATCACATTACTATTATTGACGCAATCTGTGGAACTAAGTATCCTACCAGACGATGAGATTACTGCATTTGGGCGTTCGCAAAATAATCAGGAAATTCTGTTCATATCTTTGACAACTATAAAACGCGTTAAGCCTCGCATATTTTATTTAATAAATAAGAAAGATAAGCTATAAAAGTATTATTAAAGTATTAACTAACTCTTTATATTATGAAATTAACTGAGCCTTTATGTTATAAAAAATCAAGGGAGTATATAAAAGTACAAAAATATGATACTACATTTGATGAAAAGTGTTTCGAAAAAATATTTTTATTGAAATAATTGAGAGGTATGTCGTAGATATTGGTCAAACAATTTAAAGATATTAATAAAAAAGACATTACTAAAGTATTGATTAAGTCTTCTGTGTATAGTTTTCTGGGATATTCTGCCGTGTGTGTGTGACCTCTCTGGCCAACGTTTCGGATCCCATTGCAGGGTCCATCATCAGGGCTGATGTACCCTGCAATGGGATCCGAAACGTTGGCCAGAGAGGTCACACACACACGGCAGAATATCCCAGAAAACTATACACAGAAGATTCTGAACGGCCGTGAAAACCTAAGGACATTTTTGTATTGATTAAGTCTTTGTGTTATGAAAAAATCAAGGAGATATATATCAATATAAAAATATAATAATTAAATTAGATGGAAAATGTTTTAAAAAAAATTTTTTTTAGTAATTGATAGGTAGATAAATCATAAATATTGGTCAAATAATTTAACGATATTAAATGATAGAAATCACATACTTAAAAAAAAATTTAAGAAATTACATATAGAAAAATTCGAAGAGAAAATAAGATAAATAAAATAGATAGATAAGCCGTTTATATTGGTCAAATAATTTAACGATATTAAGTGATAGAAATCAAATACAAAACAAATCAAAGAGGTATGTATCAATTGCCGTAACAGTATAAATAAAGTGTGTACGTTTTTACATAAATCTACTTGAAATTAAAAAAAAATGACCGTCGGCAGTTTTGATATTAATCCATGTGTTTTGTAATCCGGCGTCTGCTACCACGGTAAGGGTAAGCGAGATGATATTAAAAGATAGCGTAATTGCGGTACATATAGTAATGAAATGCATAAATTAACCGGGAGGTTTCCGCGGGCAATGGAGCAGCAAACCGTTCACAGCATCTTCGGCGGGAGAAACCAACGAGAGGTGCACCAAACTGAGCAAGACTGGCTGGAAAGTGACTGATACTTTCTCAGAGTCGGTCACTTTTCAGTGAGTAAATGCATTATTACGGCAGGAACCCTTTTGTCTACATGGTCCGTTTTTAGGCTTTACTGAAATGAGCAGATCACGTGTAGAAGATGGACATCCAGAGATGGCGCCACCTGGCGATAATATGACGAAACACGACTCGATGATTTATAACCCTCGCAGACAATAAATTGCTATGAAGGGGTAAATAAAAGACAATGGAAGATTGAAGAAATGTACGTATATTGACGAAACGTCGCCATTGTGATGGAAGATATTTAATGATGTTGCGTAAATCAAGCGAGATTTATAATTTGTAAAGCGATGATACGAATGCTTTTTATATATACCTATATGTTAAACAGTAAAATAATTTCTTACCCATATTTGATGTACCCACTGAACATTTTAAATTTTTCATGATATGTATTTCGTTGTATCTTTTATATTTTATTTTAATGATATTTGTGTTTTGTTATTTTATGATATTTTATGATATTTCTGATGTTTGACATTTTTGCTTTGTTATTTTTTTTTCAATCTATTTCTCTGCGTTTGGTAATATTTTCTTATTGACTGTGATTTTATTTTTGTGTATTGATTTTTTTTAATAAAATGTTTTCAGAATGCACCCCAGAGACAGTAAGTGGTAAGTGCAGTTTCCTCGTCGTGTCGCACGAGTGGTTTTGCTCTGTCAGCGGCGCGGCGTAGCTAGGAAACCGCTTAAGCATTAAAACAATGCCAATCTGGATGGCGAAAGATACGGGAGCTTTTGCTCGCGGAACGGCCCTGGGTCTGTGGTGGGTCCCACTTCACTGTACCCACTGAAAATATAATTACTTCACATATTATGCAACACTAACAGTACTTTTTTCTATCACTTCTAGTGATTGAATGTATTATCCTTTTAAGCGTATTGTCTTTTGTTATTTCATTCCAGTAGATACAAAATCAAATCAAATCAAAATAAAGTCACACCCGAGAATTTTATAACAAGACATCGGGTAAATTTACAAATTAATTAAAGAAAACGATACACGTATCCAGAGAAAAAAAAATATTCGGAAATAAATCAAGATAACCGTTGGAACAGAATTTAACTATTACTAAACTTTTAAAAACAGTTAGCTTTAAAATCGTTTACGAGTAAATTATAACAGTGCCATGGGCAAAAAACACATAGGTTTTTAATCATAACAATTTGTTTATCATTGGGTATTAATATCATGGGTATAATAACATGAAAATTAATGTTTCGTGCAAATGTGTGCACAAGTCTTGTAAAATAATGATTTATGAATATAAATATTTGTACATATTATGTCAGACCAGTGGAGCGGGACTCACGACATACCCAGGGCCGTTTTATGAGCAACAGCTCCCATATCGGACCTAAACTTTCGCCACCAAATCAGGATTTTTTTATGCTAAAGTGGTCATTCTCCCTATGCCACCTAAACTCGTAAGACTGGTCATTGTGTGTCGGACCAATGTAATATTTTTAAATAAATAAAATGAAAACAAATCACACATTTAAGAATTGATTAGAAATATAAAAAATGTAAGAACACGCATGGTGTAGCTTCTTTTAAAGCAAGCCACATTAGAATTAGCCATTAAAAGATGTGCGTAATGGAAAGGAAAGTGCGGGTGCCGGTAGGGGCGTCGTTCGTGAGGGTCGAGGTCGTCCGGGATGGTTGACAATTAAGGCAATAAAGCAGTAGTTATTCTGTTTAATTCAACTATGACACGTTATTTAAATCGCCCGATTCAATTAATCTGCGAGTCACTGGTATCACACACACGTCGGTAATACCTATCGCAACGGTTTGTCGCTAATATCGCACAGGTAGAAATGTCAAAACAACATTGAATCGCCGCGGTACTGTCCCCGCTATTTACAATAAACACGTTGGTTTTTCGAACATTCTTTACATTTCCACTATTTGCGAGAATGATCCCTTTGCTTCCGACTATTCCAGGCATCTTCCGAATGTTGTAGATAATCCTAGAGTGCTGTAGGGTGTTCTAGAGAATTCTATAGTGTTCCAAAGTGACATTACAAGGGATTCAGATAGTGCGTAATTCTCGTTATCGTTAAAAAATACGAAAAAATTATATTTTACGTTTGGCAAAATTTTTTGTGGTAAATACAGAATTAGTTTTCAAGTGAAACATGTCACCTTCAACATTTAAGAGCGTAAGATAAAGATATGATATTTTGTTATAACTAACTTGATCGATATACCTTTTTTGACGTGAATACTTGTACGTCTTTAAAATCAGTCCGAGGTATGGACTGCAATCTGTCACGAAAGTAGGTCAGACTTTGAAGCCTCCATATTTCAGAAAGTATGCGACGCAGGAGAGGAGTTAAAAGTCTTAATGTATTGAAGACATGTGACAGATTTCCAGAGTTCATCGTTATCATGTAGGCACCTCGCGTGAGAGGGTTATGTAAGCGGCACGAATTAGCACGCTCAGTCAACTTTGGGACGCTATGTCCGGACGTTACCTTAAAAGTTGCGGCAAACAATGATAATGTCGATGTATTTTACCAACAAGTTACCAGGATAAAACGAGAAAAATAATGAATACGGATACATCGCGTCAAGACGAATCCAAAGATGCTTCACTCACCGCGGTAGTGTGGGTCAGGTTAGCAATATAGACAAGCGATTAAAGAATGCGTGGTCGAGGCAAAACGGTCTGCTAGAACTACAGCGTCTAGTATTGGTGCGATATGCCAATCACATAATAGTGAATTTATTTTTTTAATAGATATGTGAACACGGAATACGTGTCACATCAATATTCTTACTATTTTGAAATTAAGCTAAACGCTTGTGCTATGAAAATAGTACTAACTTGCTGATCTGGAGTGAGATTTGAACCTGCAACCTTTGGATCGTGAGGCGAGAGTCCTAACCACAAGACTACTTATGTATTGATTTCCTTTGAAATACCAATTAAATTGATATGCAACCTTTTGATTCAAAAACTATTTCTAGAAACAAAATACTGCTGTATTGTGACACTTCGCAGGTGAGTAATCACTGCAATTAATAGCGCAGTATCACGTAAATTAATAGCGGAGGTTAAAAACATTAAAAATAAAACTGACCAGACACTGTAATTTTGATTGAAACGACACGATCATGAAATACGAGCACAGACCAGATGAGAGTCCGGGTAACACGGAACCCACAAAAATGACAGCTTCTGATAGACGTACGCCAATTTACACGAAATGTGTTTAAAATAACGCCGCGAGGAAAATGTATATAATATGTACACACACGAGAAGATAATTGTTTCAAAATGATTAAATAAAATTCAGTAACGGATGATCTGAATAAGAAACATGTTTATCACTCCCGTCGGGCAGATTTGCTTTTCAAATAATTGAATAAAGGGAGACCCGTATTATAAATATAATTATTCTAAACCATTTATGAGATTTTCATCCATGAATAGTAAAATGTGCTGATGTGAATGGCCGTTAAAATAAATTGCCGGCTTAACGCTGAAATATGGAATGGCCTTTTGTAAAAATGTCCGTAGTGGAAGATTTTAAGGTGAAATATATCTTAATAACAAGTTTTACAAGATTTTCATGAAAGACAAATAATACGCATCGGGTTGCGCGATAGACCGTTCGGGGATTCGGTCAGAAAAATAATGTTTGGTTGTTAAGTATCCAAAATATAAAATACGTACGAATACACCCCGACTGAGGTTCAGGAATTATAAAAATCAGTTTTTGGTAATTAATGTTAAGTGTAAAATTATGTCGCATAAAGACAGGAGAGCATTGCTTGCTTACGTAGACTTAAAACGTAAACGAAATTAAAAAAATTAACGTTTCTTAATAAGTACTGACGGATTTATAGAATCGCGCAAGTGCGACTTCCGCTCTACCCAGAGAGCCCCCGAGTCCCCCGGGAAAAAGGGAAGTAAAACCAGGTGCAACAGAGAAAGCTAAAGGAAAAAAATATTTAAAAATTTAAAAGTAGGGCCGAGAAACACAGTTGAAGATCCAAAAATACTGGAATATTCGATTTTTCTTGACTAACGTCGCGCTTTCTCGACTTCTTGTTCGCTCAGTCCTTTTCAGATCACCGCAGAAACTTTAAGCTCCAGGACTGATATAATTAATAGTGTAACGTAACATATTATTTCTATATCTTACTGCTGAAGTAGCTCAAATTACCCTGTGATAATGTCCAGCGAGACAAATCCCTGCATTGTAAAACAGTTGTATTCAGTTGTAAACAGTTGTATTCATAAATAATAGGAAAAATATGCTATAAATCAGAGTAATTTATACCATTCTTCAAAAATTCACAGAAAAAACAATAAATTACATAAAATTTTAACAAAATTAAAACAAACTACTATTAAATTATTAAAAGAGATCATTCAATAATCATTTGAAGCCATAAAACAAATAAAGATCCACCCACATAAGCACAAAATTTATTAATAAAATACTAAAAAAATATTTTAACCCTGCCAATACAAGAATAAATCAAACCGAAGATAATGTTTCAATAGGGCGGTTTCACAACAGCAAACTCGCCCCTATTGTCGTGAGGGTAAAAAACCAAAGGAAATACTTTTTTTAATTTAAATTTTTAGTACAAGATTACAAATTTGTATTTGAAACATCGGAGGCGACATGCTGAGATCGATGGCCATTAGTCATCGGAGGAATTCTGTTTTTTATTAGTCTGTGGAATCGGCGTGTCCAAAAGCCAGGGATACGACAGTGGATTGAAAATCAATCATTAATAATTAATAAAAAATGTTATTTATGTTACTCCCAAAATAAAATAAAATTTTTGCAAAGATATACCTGGGAGTAGCGGACTAAAGTGTGCGAAGGCAAAATAACATAAATAGGAAAAATAAAAACATATTAATGTACCCGTGAAGTTCAAAACACGACACCGTAGCTGTAGTATGAAGGTTGAAGAATTCAATTGATAGAGCGAGTGCAAAGTTGCGCAATGTATTGATGCTTTTCATCGTTAAAATTGGTCACACGGTGGTCAGGGGCCGAGCTTTTTGTGAAATTTATTAAAAATATAATATCCACAACATGTGTGTATAGAATTTCTAAAAAGGTAGATACTCGATGTAAATTAGTAAAGTTGTTTACACGTACATAAATTGACATATTTGAGATTTTTTAAATGTATTAGTTATGTATTTTTGTGTTCATGGATTTTTAATTTTTTTTGTATTTGGTATAAAGTACAGTTTATAACATTTAATTTAATTCTAGTACATTAAAACTATACTAAATATATCAATTTTATTCGCTGTCCATCTCCAAAAGGAGTCTAATTCTTGTGGTTGTAATTCTTATGCATTTACCGACATTTGTCTTAATCGATTGTAATTGTAGGTTTTCCATGTTTGTAAATATAAACTAACCACTCGCGCTATAAAAGCAATTCATTGAATATAAATATGTTTTCCAAAATGCAATATATATGTTTTGTTACGATAAACCGCATCTTCTCTGTTTCTACATAGATATACTTAACTCTACTCGTATAAAGCAGCGTTTATCAAAACCGCATCTTCTCTGTTTCTATACAAGCAGCGTTTATCAAATATACACGGAGTCCGAAAAAAACCTAACCACTCGCGCTATAAAAGCAATTCATTGAATATAAATATGTTTTCCAAAATGCAATATATACGTTTTGTTACGATAAACCGCATCTTCTCTGTTTCTAAATAGATATACTTAACTCTACTCGTATAAGGCAGCGTTTATCAAATATACAATGAGTCCGAAAAAAAGCTTAGAAATAAAAACTGTAAAAACGAAATGTTGAGATCGAGTTTGTCATGTAATCATATAAAAAATGACATATTTTTGAAATGGACTACAGCAAACTGAGTTGATTAAACTGCTGTGTGAAATCTAGTATACCCCACAGAGTAAAATATGTACAGAGAAGAAATAAACGCGTTCTTTTGGAAAACAGATTGAATCACAGCGGAAGAATTTCATCTCTAGCATATGTTTAAGACAACAAGTTTTACAAACAATTTTTTTTTGTAAATTGTTCTTAAGTAAAAACGTCTTCTTGTAATAAAATGTGACTTATTCACTATATAAAGACAATAAGCTTTCTAAGAATATTCAGTTTGACCATATTATAATTGATTCAAAATTTATGTGCTCGTAGTAATTTTTCAAACAAGGCGAACGTATTAGCAGATTGTGGACAAGAAATTTATGTTAGTTTATGTCTATTTATTTTGGTTGTCTATGAGTCTACCAGTTGAGCAACGTAATACGTAGCAATATGACGGTCAAAATTTTATTAGAATTTTAGTTTAGCGCGATGCCGTCAGGAGGACCGTTGCCTGAACCTAAATTAATCTCCCGAAGGGTAGTTATCACAGACAGTAAATTAGTTCTTCCAAAGGGTCTTGCAATAATATTTATGATATATAACGAATACGAAAACGAGAACAAGTTGAAATAAAATTAATTTTTATAAATTTAAAAAAGTAACAATCTTGGTACACTCCACAGTATTTATTTTTAACATCAACTGGTTTCGATACTACTATATAATTTTGTCAGGACGGACCCACATCCACGTTATTGTGCGTCCAATACGTCGAAGATATAGAGGTATCGAAACCGGGTGGCATTAAAAAATCCATGTGGTTTTGATCAATCCATTGGATTGTTGTTTTTTGAAATTAATAATTATTTACAATCAATACAATATTCAAGAACACATTCTTATTGTGAAGTTGCAATTATGTCAGAGCTAAGTTCTTTGAAATTTAAAACCAAATTAATTAATAAAATCAAATCCACCAAAAAATATTTGGCTGCTACCGGGATTCGAACCACGGATCTCCTCCTAACGAATTAATCACGCGCCTGCCCCGGATAGGTGGAGATATGTGGTTCGAATCCCGGTAGCAGCAAAATATTTTTTCGTGGATTTGATTTTTCTGTATCTCTTTATAATCGATTAATTAATTTGGTAACAAAGTTAATGTAAAAACATTAAACCTCAAAATAATTGAAGAGCAGGTGAATTTTGCATTGGAGAGAGATCCTAATAATAATTTCCACGATAATAAGTTTCATTAGTTAATTGTTAACATAGTTAATGTATAATTAAATGTCCATTAAAAACTACAATAACTATAATAAAAGCAAAGGCAGCAATATCCAAAAAATTAAAAAAATGTTTTGATTGCAAATACCGAGGATTACTAATTTAAAATGTACTTAATTCTATATTTTATAAATCTACCCCATCCAAAATCATGTTTCCTACAAATTTATAATCTAGGTTTCCTATGAAATCTCGAATTCAGTACATTATAAATTATTAATCCTTGATGATTGCATTCAAATTATTTTGGAGATGGCTGCCTTTGCTTTTATATCCCACATATAATGCTGATTAAGGGAAAATTTTAATACATTTTTTTCAGAAATCGTTAATAACCGAATTATCCAGGTGATTTCCACTGTCCGTAAGTTGGTTTCTTGTCTTGGACATAATGTCGCGTATAAGAAACTGAACATTGTCGAAATATTTTCAGGCTTGGAAAAGATTGATAGAAATCTGATGTTCTCCACTAAATACAATATTTTTTATAGCGCAGGACGGTTTCAAGGCCTTCTGGTCACGGTCGAAAAAAGTGCATGGAAATTTTTCAGAGTTTGCAGCATTAAACTTTCTGTAATAAGTAAGGACATATTTCTATCGAAATCTATCTAATGTTGATAAATATTAAGAAATTTATGTGTTGGCGATAACATGAAGAAGTATTAAATTTATTTACGATTATGGCCAAAATACAATCCTTAAAAAAACACCTCATCATTTCCAGCATAAATACTTTTTCAAAGTCTTCACTAATAAACAAACGTTAAAATTCACACGAAATAAATTGAGTGAAAAAGAAAGCGTGTTATAAAAAAAGAAACGCAAACACAATTAACGAGGCGGGACCAAAACAGCGCTTCCCGCCAAAAACGTTCGCGCTCAATTTGGGCGGCGTTGTTTAGTAAAATAAAAAAATTGGATTCAATATCAAAACGAAAATGGCGCCCAACGAGGGTCTGACGTGCATGAGAATAAACGCAATTAAAATCACTTAACATTAATGCAATTCAAATGTAGATCCGGCCCGGGGCCGCGGCCCGGTACTTGTTTTCCCCTGGGATGGGAAATGGATGGTGAATATCAAAAATCATGACGTTAACAAGATGAAATGTAACGAAATAATCTGCCCCTCCGCAGTGTTGCCACTAATGACATTCGGATATTTCAGTGGTTTACAATAAACGCATCCCATTTTATTTAATACATATTATATTTTGAAATTCACATTCAAAATTTTCATTTTTTCTTTTTCTGGAGGACCTATCGCTCGGACACTTTGGACAGTTCACATCCACCGCATCCTGGTGATTGATTGGGCCTCTGCGCACTTGGTTTTTGCGTTGTAGTGACATAATGTGAATCATAGAAGCTAGGGCGAACGTGAATACAGATAAAACGATGATTCAGTGTGACCAAGCGACAATAAATTTAACGAGCGATTTCAGTGCAGATTTTAACCAGCAATAAAGTATCCACCAACGTGTGAGAAGTGTTCCATAGTAATCAGAGCGATATAAACAAACGAATTAGAAACATTCTACAAACAATTAAGTGTGATTTAAAGAACGGTGCTCCGATTAAATTCGTGCCAAGTAAATGAATTATATTAATGAAACGACAGTCGATTTCCAGTGTTTCATTTGCCTCGCATAGCCACGATTCCGGGAGATTACAATTCCTCATTTGAATTGATTATATTTAAGTAAATTAAACATTTTTAAAAAAAATAACCTCATCCACTGGAAGTTTACCACCCATTTCCGAAACAGTAAAAGTGGATAAACCTTAACTTTTTTGACCCGGCAGAAATCACTCGTTATAAACCTGATAATATTTTCTAACTTACGATACACATTCTGGAACAAAGTTAAAAGTGAAATAACTACTATAAACTTCAACTATAATACCTTGCGTTCAGATGATTATTTTGGGATTTTATACCTTTCCCTGAAAGCCTTTTTAAATTCCAACATCTAAATATTCACTACGGTATCTTTCACAAAAGACTTTTCTTCTAAAGTTCTTCTTATATATTCTTCAGATTTCTTAAGTTAATAAAAACTGTGCAAGAATTGGAGTGAGATCAATGAGTGACAAAGAAATTTAAAATACTGATTGAAAATGATGTTCCTCCGCTAGGGTAGGCAGAGGATAAAATGCCATATTCTTCGGTCCGGCACACTAAGCATAACTCGTCCATTTTCAGATTTGTTACCAATGTTACCATCCATTTTCGGCTGTTGAAGCTTATAATTGGGCCAGCTTCTAAAATCGACATTCCTACGTAAACTAAAACATCTACAAAATAACAATTTTACAGATTCACTTTTTGATAATTGGATTTACATACAAAGTGAGCGTATTTTTCTGCTATAACGTCAGTTTTTTTCTATTTTAATTTTGTTTTCTATGTATTGATATTGGTACAAAAAAGTAAAAATGGATTTTTGTTAGATGTCCGAGTCCATCGATATTTGGTTTGTCTGATCGTGTGTGTTCAATGTCTGCTTCACAAATAATTTTGTTCCCATCCTCTCCTTGTTCACATGTTTCACATTATCAAATCAAATGATAAAGAAAAGAAGTTGTGCAAGTTGAACATTAATCAGTCCGCCCAATACCTCCGCGGGTACAGGTAGTTTTCTTGATGACGTTGAATACGACTTCAACGAAACGTCGAGGATAGTTTCTCGGAAAAATATACGGTTCGTATAAAATATCCGACCGTAATCTCCGTAATAACCGACCGTATCTTAACTCTTTAAGTTGTGCACGTTACGTTAAATACCAGAAATCGGTTAAATATTAAACTGCCACCATCTCATGCTAGGTGCCTCACAAGCCTATCGCGGTCCCTCGCGCTGCGCCCCGGAGCGCCGGGAGATGTGGGGCGCGCGCGCCCCGGGGCGCCCCCATCCTTCAGAGCGGTGCCCACTTAAACGCAAATAAATTCATATACCAACACCATTTACATAATAATTCATTTCGTCTTCAGAGTCGCCGACAACGAACGTCATGACTCTGAAAGGCGTCTGCCCCGAATCAGTTAGTGTTAAAATTCTTAAAGAAAACTATCACGTTGGTTGGAATATCAAAAAGTCCATAGACAAATGATAATATACAAAAGGTGGTAGCGGTGCCAAAATAACGTCACACTACTCAACCTAAGCTAATCTTCAATATAATAATGAAAAAATATTCAATCCATAAAATAATAGTTTTCATTACAAATCTTTTATAATATGCGAGGTCTCCGTTTCTATTTTATTGTATAGGTTATCATAAATAGTCAGAATAACAATCGTTATGTTTTGTAGCAATTTTAAATAAAAAAATAAATTCTTCATGATTTAAATATTTTGGAATAATATCTACCATTAAGTAGGTAGGTACTTGCCCGAACATCTGACATAAATTAGCTTTTTGTGTGCGTGCATGTGTGACACCAAAATCAAGACGATGTGCAAAATTTCAGCTAGATTGGATGACGGGAAGTGCTTATTTTAATTTCCAAGATTTTTTCACGTTCAAGAGCGGCGGAGAAGTTAATATAAAGGATTTTACAATGTGGCCATTAAAATAACTACCCATTATTTAATTCGTGAAATTTTGGCAAGCAACCGAATTTCGAGTGATTTGCCAAAAACCGCAATAATATACCGGCTAAGGCGGTTATACGGACTATTCCTTGTATATCGGGCAAATTGGTAAAAATAATACCATACCACCATGAAAAATAGACCACAATTTTCCCGAATCAATACCATCATCCATATAAAATAACACAATCATCTATTTCCATTACACTGTGCAAAAAAGATTCCCAGCCAAACCAGAAATCAATTCTATCTTATTTCCGTATAAACGATTATTTACTTTACAGATTCGACGAATTCTACGCCGGGACAAACGGATAAAAGTTGTTACGAAATCAATAAACAATTAATATTTCTAATGACTCGTAATACGTCTATAACGAACCTTAATAGATTTATGTTTGGAATTATTAGATGGAGCGCGACATGCGGAATTTTATTTTCTGAAATCATTACTAAAAAATTGAAGTCGAATTATACGAATTCGAACTAAAAACCAGTATTCGACCAATTGACGATCTTCTGCATTGCGTGAGTAATGCAATAGTTCACTCGTATTACATATTATGTTATAACAAGGGAAAAATAATATCAGAAAAAATAATAACGACCTGTACCCGCGGAGGTATTGGGCGGACCGATTAATGTTCAACTTGCACAACTTCTTTTCTTTGTCATTTGATTTGATAATGTGAAACATATGAAAAAGGAGAGCATGAGAACAAAATATAATAAAAATAATATCAAAAAAAATAATATAGGTAGAGTGGGCCAGAAAGATTTATGATTTTAATAACACATTTGGGTGCGAATGGCACGTGGGAGCGGTACGCGGGTAGTAGGGATTAGAAATTTGAATGTTGGAAATTCAGTCGTGATGGAGCGTTTCACAGATGAGCAGCTTGCATTCTATGTGAAGAGTTATTACCAATATGGCGATTCGTGCATTATGCAGCGTTTATTCCAGTTTTAATTTCAAATTCTCAATCTCTCGAAAGATAAAATTGACTACGTGGCCTCCCAGGAGTACATACCTGATTCCCCCTGATTTCTTTCTCTAGAGGCTCATGAAGAGTCGCGTTTACACCAATAAGCCAATCATGGTTGTCCAGTTGAAGACCGATATTCAGGAGAAAATGGCCGCTATGCTGTGCGTAATGTGTCAGCGAGTTTTCACGAATTCTAGGTCCAAATTCGAAGAGTGTTTACGTCGAGATAGTGCATCTGAATAATGTAACTTTAAAGAAATGAATTTTCCGTGTATTCATTTCGAAAAATATATCCAAGTTTCACATATTTTTATGAATTTTTCAAATTCACTCAACTTAATGGCCCACTTGTATATTTGAAAAAAGCTATGAATAGAATGTCACATAGAATGGGGGTGGATTTCGTTAAAAACTTGGATAAACAAAATATAGAAGCGCCGCGTACCGTTCAGAACAGAGATAGAAATCGAATGGTAAACAATAAATTTATAAAAAAAATAATAACGGATATGATAATGAAGGAAGAATTTATATAGCAAAAAAAAAATGTTAACGGAAAACCAATGCAAAGTGCAATTGGGGTTGAGTATTATTATGTGATAATTTTTATTAAATACAAATCATTATATATTTACATATTTGATACATATTTTTTTTAGTAGATATAAATCATTATATATTTAATATTTGATACATAAAAAAAAATTTAGGTACATAAATTTTTTTATCATTGTACCTCTCCAAAAAGAGAGTGAATGTGTTCTTAAATACGATTCATGTTAATTTTTCTTTTTTCTTATATTAGGTCCTTACATATGAAATTGACGTTTAGTATGGGAGGAACATAAAGCCGATTTTTTTTTATTATAATATATTTATTTAATCAAAGTATGTACCATTGCTATCTGCACTTTTGCCATTTCATAGGTAGTTCATCGATCCCTTTACTAAAAAAACCATTCGGACGGGAATCAATAAAATCTTTGAAGGCGGTTTTGACTGCCCCATCGGAGTTGAATTTTTTCCTTTGCAAGAAGTTATCCAAATTTCGAAAAAAATGGTAATCTGTTGGGGCAAGGTCCGGAGAGTACGGTGGATGTCTTAGACATTCCAATTGAAGCTCCTCTAATTTGGTAGCCGTCTGTTGTGCAGTGTGTGGTCTAGCGTTATCATGAAGCAGCAGTGGCCTAGAGCGATTAACCAGCCTCGGTTGTTTAGCAGCTAGCTTTTCCAACATGGTTTGCAGTTGCTGACAATAGACATCTGCCGTAATCGTCCGGCCAGATTTAAGAAAGCTGTAGTGAACGACACACCAAACGCTCACAAGTAACTTTTTTGGAGTCAATTTTCGCTTGGGGCATGGTTTGGCTGGTTCGGCAGGGTTCAGCCATTGCGATGAGCGCTTCCGATTATTGTACAGGATCCACTTTTCATCACAGGTAACGATTCGATTTAAAATCCCTTCATTATTGTGCCGGTTGAGTAATGCAACGCAGCAGTCAACGCGCATTTGTTGATTTGCTTCACTCAATTCGTGAGGTACCCACCTTTCAAGCTTTTTCACCTTACCAATTTGCTTCAAGTGGATTAAAACAGTTTTATCACTAACACCGCAGCCTGCAGCTAACTCGGATGTGGTTTGCGATGGATCCGCTTCCACAATAGCCTTCAATTCTTCATTATCAACTTTGGTCTCCGGCCGTCCACGGGGCTTGTTCTGCAGGTCGAAATTTCCAGAACGAAAACGTTGGAACCAAAAACGCACTGTGTTTTCTTTTGCGGCACCGTCGCCATACACGTCATTAATCCTTCGAGCCGTTTCTGCAGCACTGGTGCCACGGTGGAACTCGTACTCGTAAATAACGCGATATTTCAAGTTTTTCATTTTGTAAACTGAGTGACGCAAAGAAAAAAACAGTTGAGGAAAAAACAAATGAATTATAATTTTCAAAACAAAAATACACGAGTAAATAGCTGTATAAATTTGGATTTGGAATTCCTAACCAAAGAGAAGATATTTGAGATCAAATTTGCCAGTACGGCAAAACGCCAATTTCATATGTAAGGACCTAATATATCGTATATTTTTTCGTCTTATATATCATATTATTTGTTATCTTAGTGGTCAAAACGAAGTAATATCAATAAAATACGAAATAATAATATTAATTTACACTTGATGACCTCAGCTTCACAAATAAGCATGGGCTATTTACCATATCTCGGTGAAATTTCGCTAGAGAGATTATTTAATCCAGAGATTCACTCTGATGTTCTGGTGTAACATATATTTAAAAAAAAACAGGTTTGCTTTCCATTACAAAGTTTTTTAAATATAATTTAAGCACCATCTTAATATGCTAGTGTGCTAGTTTTGAGTACAAAATTATCTGTGGTGTGAATTTTTTCCAGGACACGACTGCAACTCGTTTCGAAAGTTTCTACTGTTACGATCTGGAATAATGCAATAAAATATAAATGTCAACGAATTCATTCCATACTTGTAATCAGAAGTATACGATATTGCCTGAATACAAAGGAATGAAAGCTAAATGACTGCGAATGACTAGTCTTAGTGACTAACGATTTGGCTTATGAGCTTGCAGTGAGAATAATCCATCTTTGCTAAGCTTTACATTCTCAATGAGCAGTTCAAAGTTTCGGGACGCCGAGTTCAGCCGTCAGGGATATTCTGTTATGTTCAGGAAAAAATATTAATTATAAGCAAGTGCTTGTTGCAGACCAATCCTAGGCTAGCGACCCAAAAAAATATGTTACTATTGACAATACAAATAACAAATTGAAATAAACCAAACGGTGAATAAAATATTTTTTGGTTCAACTTACATTAATTGCAAATGGCACGCAAAATCCTACTTTCATAGCACAAACACGTGTTTTAACTTCACAAAAATTTTAAAATATATAATGAAATAGAATATGATATATAAATATGATATAAAAGAAAATGAATTCTCTTTGCTTTTCATGAATTTTATTTTTAATAACTAACCTAATTAATATCAATCATAATTTGGAGGTGTTCAGAAGCGAAACGGCCACTAATCAAATGAGGAAAATGAGATACACAAATTTGTTATTGATTTTATAGCGAGAAATGCCTTTGAAAAAATCCTTCTAAAACGTGAAAGTATCACTCTGTATTGAATACATCTTATAAAAAAATGTTGCAAATTATTATTATTATATGTGATCCACATTTCTATTGCTTATTCAAATTGGTGTAAAATATATTCAATGTAACAACAACAAAAGGAAATTGGGTTTTTTGCACCTTAAATTCTCAATTTTAATCTCAACATTGATAGTGTCAAAATGATGCTTTGAAGTGTTAATTCTAAGCCGTGAAAATTTTGTTACACTCGATAAGAAAATACTAATCATGACAGCTGCATATAGCAGTGGTGTGCAGTAGGCATAATATTAGGTCACGCTGTAGGTATTATCGTAGGTAGCGGACCTCTACCTACGATAATACATATTTTATATATAGATACCTACTACGGGAAAAATGTCTAATATATTTCGACGACGGCTTACTTACTTACCATCACGCCGTTTCCCCGTGGGGGTAGGCAGAGGATAGAGCGCCATACACTTCTGTCCTGACATTCAACTCTCGCCGCATCCACATTCATACATCTTCGCATGCAAGTATAAGTCGGTTTATATAAAATAAAATATGGAATCCAATTTCAATTATATGTATATTTTCACTATGCGACAAACAAGAAAATGATGATCAAACAAAAAGTTTATGATGCATTCACATTGCTTACAAAATGTTCAATAACTTGTACTTAACGGATTTTTTTTACAAATTACCGTAATACATAAATAGACAGAATTATACTGTTAATCTTAATTGATAAACTCAAGAATTCCAATAATATTAATAATCGAAATTAGTTAAATAAACAACGTCGCTTAAAAAGCAGTCGATTGTTAAAGCAAATTGACGGTTGGAATATACACAAAACATTTAGTATGTCAGTAAGTATGGAATTAGTAGTAGCGTTATTCCATTAGTATGTTTTATTGCCGGAATAAGTAACAGCAACAGATCTCACAGAAACATGCTTCGGAGAACCACGTTATATTCTCAACCAACTCACAGACGTGAGTTTTGTGTATTCGGGAAGATAGCACGAATATAATACGGTTTCAGTAGGAAAATATTCAAGAGTGACTCTTAGAGACTCATTTGAATTCAGTAACTCTAAGCATTGATACGATGTTGTTATATAGAAGCAGTCGACAACAACGAAAGCCGTAAAACTCTAGCTTTAAAATAAAATAAAATAATGTTTAACCCCACACCTTTTGTTTTTGTAGTTATACCGAATGTAAATTAGACAATAAATACGATTCCTTCCTATAACAGCCACAATAGACGTAATTAACAGTTAAATATTAATTTCTAAATACAGAAAATATTAATATCCAACGTATGTGAGTTGGTAATGAGATACTTATATATAATGACATGTTTCTTGTGAATATACACATGAATATCCTAATATTCTTCGAAATCATTTAGATCACGTGCAAGAAGGGTTGTTATTAAATTGTAATCAAGCCTTCAACAAAATTCAAATGAATAGTCCAGCGAGTTGGATTATGCGAGCGAGCGGGGCGAGTGAGGCGAGCGCGCCCGAGAACAGGTAAATTCGATTCGGAAATATGATTTATGCTTCCATTGTTATTCCGAGTGTTTCCAGGAGAGTACAACATGATAATAAAACGCTCAGCATCTGTCGATTCCGCATAAAAACCGCGTTTATTACAGGTACTGAATATCGGAGCATTCTCCGAGACCCTCGCGAGCTGGTGAGTTATTTCCGTGGTGGATCGGAAGAAGCCACGGGAGGATTCTTGGCCTGGAAGAACACCTTTGGGCAACAAATCGTGCCCTGAGGAAAATCTTTGAAATATTGAACTTCACTAGTTTTTTTTTGTCGGCGTCATTACTTTAATCAAATTTATTATAGTAATATAGTAAACGAATTCTTCTATTACCGGTGCGTTATATAACATAAACTCTCTTTGAATTCGAATAAACTCTTATTACTCTAATAATAAATAAATTCAAGTAAAATAAACATTTGCTTTATTGTTATCTTTTCTAGTAAATTTGACATGATTGAAACCCACTTTTTAAGAGGACATTATTGTCAGAGTTATGATACACTATATTAAAATGTCAAATATCTTATCATTCCAAGGTAACTCACTGAAATTTTTCGCAAAAATTTAAAAGAATTCGAGAAAGAAAGAATATAGATAGGAGAAACAGTGATTTATTTTAACAAAAATATGGACACGTATTTCTAAATTTTAAAGATGTTTTACATTTGTACAATTTATTCGTTAATTTAAAAAATATAAATTATGTTACAAAAAGGTTAAATTTGTAGTCATTGATGGGTCACATCTAGCTGTTAAACCAACTTAAATGAATTTGTTACACGCTTGTATATTTTAAATATTGAATGAAAAAAAAACGTATTTTTTGTATGTACCTATTTTTTGCTGGAATTTCTCATCTACACATAATTCAGAATTATTAGTATGTTAATTACATCACTGAATACTTCAAATTGTTGTTATACTTAAAATAGTTTTTGTTGTTGTAAAATGTTATACTTAAAATTGTTGTTATACTTAAAATAAATAAAATACTTAAAATAGTTCCAGATCAATGCCGAGTTTATGAAACGCAATACTGCTAGGACAGACGCAAGGTTTTTAATGTTTACCTGTCTGTAGACCTACCTCATTAAAGTTATTGCGTAAGTGTGAATAATCCCAATGCTTAACGAATAATTGCTCAATTTATACAATAACATCGATACTGTAAAAGTAATATGCACTTGTAATAAGATATTCTCACCTTAAATGGTGGGCTGCCACAGTTTTAATAGTAAATTATGTACAGAGTGTAACAGAGCGAGTCCATATTATTTTAAAGGTGGATTCCTGTTTAAATTATGAGTAGTTAAATGTTCGAGCAACAATGTCCCAATATCTTCGCGTCTTCAAATATTGATTTTTTTAAAGTTTTTCTGACAAATTTTCGGTTAGCATTGAACTATCATAAAAGTAACTTTATACTAACTTAAATATCGAATGTTAAAAATTCATTCGATTAAATACTTACTTAAAAAATTAATACTTCTACTGTCATATAGTCCAATGTTTTACAGAATACAAGTCAGAAATATTTATTAAAAAATGCAATTTATTTATTTTAAAGCCGCCTTTCTCCGTAACTCTTGATATTAGGACACTATTGCTTGAAAATTTTCGTATCATAAGTTAGAGGCAGAGTGAATCTACCTGAAAGGTATTGTTCTACTGGCTCTGTTATACCTTGTATATATTTTTAAGATAATTAAAATATACTTTTTTAAATATTCAAAACCTAAGTGTGTAGATTTGAATTAGTATCGCTGTAGCTATTAAATTTATCTTATCTAAAGTCATGGTTGCCACAGAAAAGGGCGATGAAACAATAATAACTACGATAAACGCGTGTGGTATATTCTTACACCACCCAGAAATAAAATCACATAAAAGTGAATTAATAATCCTTACACAAAAAACTCGAGCGCCAAGTGCTGATGAAGAAATTTGGGATAAATTATTATTATTTAGTAAACTGTTTAGTAAACCCTTCGTGTCGGAGGGCGATTAAATCACGATTGCGCTCACGCGAATACCTCCCTTAATATTCCGTTTTTACAAGAGGAAAGGGTGATTTTGGAATGATTTTTTTGATTATCTCGAGTTTTAAAAACTCACGAGTCTGTGGAGCGAGTACGAGGGCGTGCGAAATCATTTCAGTACATGCTGTAGCGCCCGAATTACTATCATCATCTCGGATCGGTGTGTAATAGTCGTAATCACCAGGATCAGTCTTTCATTAGGACATCCGCCGTCGGATGGTGTGTGGCCAGTGGTCAGGTAAGGGGCCATTATCGGCCAGGGCGTAAATTGAAAAGCGCTAAGTGCATTCCCTCGCATTGATGAGTGAATCTCAAAACGCAAAATAAATATAATTTCACAAAAATCGTACACTTTCCGATAGCTTATTTCGTCTTCTTCCTTTCGTTCCCTATCCGTTCAACGGACGTTGGCTATCATGTTGGCCATGAGAACTTTGTGTGTTGCGGCGTGGAAGAGCTTTACAATAGACAGTCCAAACTACTGTCTCAGATGTTTCAGCCATGATATTCACTTTCTTTCAGGGCCCCGACTTCCGGCAGTCTTTCTCTGCATTAGGAGAAATATCTGCATGCTTCATAACGTGTCCGAGATATTGAAGTTTTCGGATTTTTATTGTTTTAATAACTTTTTTTCTTTATTCATCGGAACCGTAACATTTTCAATCGTTATTTTGTCTCTCCGGCTTATTTGGAGTATTCTTCTGCAGATCCACATCTCGAATGCCTCAAGTCGCCTTTAATTATTATCAATTCTTCAGTAGGCGTCCGTGCTTCCATTTCATAAAATAATATCGAAAACACGAAGCATCTGACCATTCGCATTTGTAATCCATCTCCATGAGTGTCGACGGGACGGTGAGTACGGCCACTTAAGCATTAAAAAAAATGCCGAAAATGGGTGGCGAAAGTGTAGGGCGGATATGCCAGCTATTGCTCATAGAATGGCCCTGGTGGGACCCCTTCCCTCCTCTTCTCTATTCGTAATTCAAGGTTGAGATTATGACTGTAAAACATATTTTATATGCGGATAAAGGTTGCACGAGCTCACTCAATGCGGAATTTGATTTCGACCGAAGGATCCCATATTTTGTTTAAATTGCAGCCCAAGTAAACAATACTCTGTACCTTCTCAAGTTTTGTTCCAGCAATATAAAAACTTTCATTGACGACTGCGTTATTTTTGGTAATGAGCACGTAGGTATTTTGTTTTAGTTGTGTTAAGTTATATATTAGGTATTTACCTAATTAATATCTATCCTAGATTAATTGTAAATACTGGGAGCCGCAATGAAAGATGTCAATACGCGATAAATTTAAAGCTAAATAAACAAGCGATACATGTCCATGTAATATATAAATAGTTCAAAATGTTAAATTTAGATGACGCTTATGATTATTTTTTTTAAATAAGACAGATTTGTATTACCCTCTTGTCAACGGATTAGAAGATTACCCATAAAAATATCTTTAATATTGATTTTTAATAAAGAGCAGTTGACATTTTTGAACAAAAAATGAATTAGATTTATTTTAGTATTTTTTTATTGGGATAAGAATGATATCTAAGATAAGATAAGAATGATGTAATTTAATATTTTGGAACACTTGGGGCTTCAGGACTAGATCGCGTTCGAGGGTGGTTTCCTTGAGGAAACCTAGGCCGAAATTTCGGCAAGATATTGTCAAAGCTCGGCCTCAAAAGTTACGGCAGAACTGTACTTATTGACAAGTACGGTTCTGCTCTGGGAAAAAATAATCTCCCACCGAATTTAATATTTTGTACATACGAACAAGGACAAGGGATTCAATCAAATAATTATAATACGAAAATTCCCCGCAAATGTATTCAGTGACTTATAAGGCAAATACGTATCTAACTAAATATTATTTTAATAAACTACATATTTTTTCGCAAAACGAATTTGGTTGGTGAACATAGTTTGATCGTTAGCCAGTTCAATGTAAAAAATACGTTCGCGTGCGTACAAATTTTTAGTTACATTATCATAATCGACCAAAGCATTATACAAATAAGTTTTTTTATGCAGACCTAATAAGAAAATGACTGAGTACGTAACCTAGATATTCCGCCCCGTGTCTCGTGGGCTTTTTTGCACGAGGGTGAATGTCGGCCAGCAAGACTTGCGTGGGTTTTCAGGTCGGGCGGAAAGGTATGTACATACCTGCTTTATTGACATACGCCAGGAAAAGCTCGTTAAAGCCGCGGCTATTATAGCACAGTCATAAAATACTTAAATACTTAAAAAAATTAAATCAGGGACATATTTCCTGAATTTAAAGCAATATAAGATTTTTTCCCATTAATTAAATTTTTCAATAATTAACTATATTATAGATGATTGACGATATTTCATCGACGAGCGTGCGCAAGAAGATGTATGAAAGTGGACGAAGCAAGTATGAAAGGACAGAGGAGTATGTCGATTTACACCCTCTGTTTAGCAATGCAGTGATTTTGATCACACGACATACAATATCTTAGACACGGCTTAAGTCGTAAAAGGGATTCTACAAAAATTTTACACGAGAAAGCATTTTGTCATGGAGAAATGAAAATGAAGAGAGATGAGCGCCTACTCCCAACGGTGTATGAGAATAATAGAAAAATGATTGACATGATAAAGTTTCATTTTTAAACCAAAACTGACATAAGTTCTTATGTCCATTGATTCTATACCCTTTAAATCGATTATAAAAGTTCACAAACATGAACAAACATTTGAAAAATCCAGCACACACATATACGACTAATACTCAAGTACGTTGGGTAGAGACTACGGTAACTAAGCCTCACTAAGTTCGAATCTCATCCTAGGAGACCATTAAGTAAATATATAATAATAATATTGACGTAACATGTAGAACAATACATTGCTCCAAGGTCTGAAAAATAAATAAAATGCGATACTAATTAAATCAAGAAAATTGGAAAGAATAATTATTTATCAAAACCAAGTAAAAAGTGATGTAGAATTTTAAGATAAATTTTGCACACACTTTACAGGTTTATATTATAAAGTTATGATTTTATTTTAAATGAGACGCAGAATACAAAATATATTAAAAAAACAATACATACCTAACTTATTACAAATTCAACCCGATATCCCAATTACAAGTGTCTTTGGCTTGCTCCAACAACATGCATATATTCATTATATCAATACAACGCGTTTATGTACGGATTGACATTTACTGCACAGTGATAGCACGTGGTGACCAAACAAGCAAAATATAATTTATAACAGTTATATCGGTACAGAATAACATGAACATCGCTAATTTACGAACGAGTGTTGCGGTTGTTGCGCATAAGATCTACGATTGCTGATTTTCACTTAATACAAATATGTGTGTGTGCAGTGCGCGCTCATGTGTTAGGGAAAATGTGTCGCCTCGCAAGTTAACCTTTAACAGAGTTACAAACTGCTTAAGGGGGGGGTAAGGTTTTTAAATTTTTTTTTTTTGCATTTTATTTTTAATTTTTTAAATGAATGTATAACATCGCAAGAATATTGTGTCAAAATTTCAAGTCAATCGGAGCAAAATTGACGAAACATTTGAGCGATATCAGACTGATTTTCTATACCTGCTCGGGCAGCTAAGAGATGCGCTCACCTGAGAACTACCGGACGTGCTATTGTATTAGAAGAGTTTTGCTTAGACAAGGACAAAAAGATGCTGATGACTAAAGCTCTTTGCTGTGTGAACATGGCATCGACAATTATGTGTAAGTATAAAATAAGTGTTGAGTTATTTTGAATTTTACAGTGTGCAAAGCTTTAAAACGTTTTATCCACATCTCACGTTTTCAAAGTCGGTGTCCATCATAACTTCAAAACTACTGCACCGATCCTTTTGAAATTTTGAATACTATTTCTGTACATAATTTACGAGGTAACGCTGTCGAGTTTTTTTCAAATTTGTTATTAATTTTTATTTTTTAGTAACAAATAAGTCGATATTTTTCGCAAAAAATCGCGTTTTTCTCTTCAAAGTGTTCCAAAAAATTGAAAAATTGAAATTTCAAAAAACCCTCCCAGCGTTATATGGGAAAACCTATTATCTAACGAATGAATTTTGATTTTTTGATTTCAGATGATCTAGCACCAAGTTATGATGGACACCGCAATTCTCCTTTTTTCCGAGACACGTCCGAATAATTGCTGCCACTGCCGTATCTTTTAATATTTCGTCTTGAAAATTTTACACAATATTCTTCAAATGTCATACTTTAGTGTACTATTGGTTTTAATAAAGAGGTTTTAACTATGTCGTCACAAAAAATTCACAAAAACATGCCTTTTTTTGTACGAATTAACCTTACCCCCCCTTAAAGCTTAATCAAGTTATACCTATTTATAATGGTGTATTAAGTTATGTACTCGTATTTCATATTATGTAGTATCTACATGCATTTTTATATATTTATACACTAAATTAAAAATGAATTAGAGAATGTCATTCTTCATGATCATTTTTATTGATTACAAAAATAAAAAATGTACATTGAACATAAAAGTAATTTTTGGTGTTTTTAATGGAAAAACCATTGATATACTATGATTAATCTAGATAAATGGTGGATTAGCCTGACAAACATTGATAAACGCATCAAAAAGGTACAATTTTGGAAGGCTAGAGATTCGGTGAAATGCTGCTTGCTCGTTACTAGGAGAAATGACGTAAAATAAAGATAATAAATAGTTGACACAAAGATTCCACAATTACGAAACGCACGAAGGCAGATAGATCGGAACAATCAAATTTATTATGGTTGAAATAGAATATAATTGTACAATATATTGTTATTGATTCCATTGAACGTCAGGAATATTATCAGGTGAGAATATCAAGATAATTAACATTCTTTACCGAAAGTCATGAAATCACGCCAGCTAAATGAATATTTAAACGGTCCTTTGGCTGCTAGATTCAGTTTTGTTATCTGTAAACACTGACATCGTACCCATTAAAGGTAATAATTACCGTTAAACAAATACATAATTAAATTAACATTTAAGCAACGAAATTAGAGCCGAAATTACAAGAACGTTCTCAAAACTTTTCGTTCAGCGCTTTTAGGATAAACGGGTTTGAAGACTTAATGTTATATATATGTACGAGTATCGTATCTCGATTATTGATCGATAAATAACACAAATCTATATACCAATAGTTTAAAATATAATTTTACATAACACTGTAAATATCAAATCATCACTACTAAGTACCGGCATTTACGAATTCGGGGCAAGTCAAAGTCGATAAATTAAAAAAAAATATCATTCACTATTTAAATAAAAGAAATGTAATATTCGCTGAAAATGAGATATCCAAAAAATTAATAAAAAATTGAAAGAAATATAAAATTTTATTTTTGATAAACGTAAGGAAAGAAGAAATTTATAGACTTAGAAAAAGTATTTGACAGGGTACCCCGAAGCCTGATATGAAAAAGAATTTGACCATAGAATATGTATGGGATGGGTGAAATTTAGATCCGTAACAGGAATCTTGTATGACCCGAAAGTACCTATAAAACTTAAAGGAAAGGTATACCAGACTATTGTTAGGCCCGCGATAATGTATGGATCCGAATGCTGGACTATGTACAACTCCTACTCTATACAACTCGAAACAACAGAAATGCAAGAGCTTAGGTAGTCGTCAGGAGTAACAATAAAATATAGGATTAAAAGTTTACGCATTCGTGGTAGCCTGGGTATTACGGACATAAACACTAAGCTGGAGGAATAAAAATCGAGATGGTATGAGCAAATAAGACGGATACCACCAGACTACACGGTCAAGCAGGCAATGTCTATGGAGCTTCATCGACAGTCGTCCAAAGGAAGACCAAAGAACTCCTGGATATAGTTCGTCTAACTTATCTGAAGAATGGCCAAATTTGGAACTAACGACGCCATATTGGATTATCTACAGCTGACAGACCTTTGACAGACTTTGTTTACAGAGGGGTTCACGACGGTTTCGATAGTTTTTTAAGAAAATTTTAGATTGTCACCATGCCAAAAACCATTAAAAGCGGTGTTCGGGAAATAATCTTGAAAATGCACACGTTTTTTGAAGAGGAACAAAGTCTAAAAGCACCAATTATATCGTTTGATTTTGTTCATAGACTTATTGCCGCCACTTCAGGTTAGTGCTGCCATGCAGTTATAATGATTTTCCCATACTTAGTTTTTTATTTTACTATTATACAATTTCTTCAGGTATTTCTGAATCGGCAATTTACAAAATAGTTAAAGAAGGTAAAGTGGCCGTGGAAATGGGCATTAAAATATCTACACCCGGAAAAAAAGAACAAGGATAAGTGGAAAAATTGAATTATTATGAATTAAGATGAGAAAAGTTTTAGAACATATTTTATTCGATAATTTTTTTACATAGAATTTTTATTATTTATACTTTTTATTACATAATTTATTAACGAGTTCATTTGTATAAACATCTTTTTTCAAAAATAAACTTTTTTATTTATGCACATTAAAGACTGGTTGCATCCACAGAATTGGTTGCATCAACTTACTTTATAGCAATAGTTCATTTAAAGCATAGATTTTTACGAGAGCGAGTTGTTTGATCGGTGGAAAATGTAAAATATCTATGCTTTGAACGAAAGATTACTATAAACCAAGTTGATACAACGGCCCTAAACCGATTGATATCCTTAGGTGTTACTGAGTTAAACATGGTGGTCATGATCATTAGGTATGAGACACCGAATAAAACCGGCGCCACACTGCGCGGATCTTCCGCCGCGTCTCTTCTGTCGTGGAACATCGCTATATTTCTTTCCATACAATATGCGCTTATTAAACACACTACGCGGATGATCGGTCGATCTATTTGCTTTGCCGATTTGGCGCAGCGGAAAAAACGCGGCGAAAGATCTGCGTAATGTGGCGAAGGCCTAAAAGAATTATTATTGTTTGTTTTTTTCCTGAAAATTGTATTTTTCTTTGATATTGAAAAAACGCCATTTTGTGACGTGTATTTTACGAATGTATATTTTGATAAATTTATTTGTACGTTAGTTTACATTTTTTGTTTTTTATCGTGTCGTATACTGCTTAATAACTTGTTTAAGAAAAAACGAATTTGCATAAAATTCCCTACAAATGAGATAATTTTTAGACTATGGGCAGTACCACAACGATTGGGACGCCCTCCTTTATTCTCCAGATAAGTTGGACGGACTATAACTCAATGTTCCAAAATACTACAGAAAAATGGCCTGGATGAAAGCGATACCCAGAACCGAAGAAGATCCAGCCTGAGGACGGGAAGAGCCGACCCCGACAGCCTTCCTAGGCAAAGAGTTGGGACAGCGTAAGGAAGAAGTAAGGTAAGAAGAAACTAAAATTAAATCAATCCCTTCCGTTATCACGTATCTTTATAGTAAAGGAAAGGTTGTTTTTGACTAGGACTTAATGTTAAAAAGTTTTGAAAAGCCACCATTATGAAAGAATATGGTGTATTGGGCTGACTAAACGAAGACGTCGACATAATTACAAAGCAAATTTAAAAGGTTCAGAAAAGTTTGGAAATGTTGCGTATTAAATAAATAAACCAAAGTAGGTGAATTCCAAATCTAGCCCTGTAAGCATGGCCGTGAGGTCCCAGTCACCGCGTATGTGACATATTGTTTGAAACTAATTTATTTCAACATTTGAAATAATAATTCAAGAAGACGTGAAAGTAATCTTCCACAGTCAACATAACGTTAAAGTATCCATTATAAAGTAACCAAAGTATTTATTTTAAAATCTTTAATGTTCTTCTTCTTGGAAAAACATGGAAACGGTTACAGGTTGTTGACCTAGGAATATTTCGGCGCCGGAACCGGTGACTGAGCTGTTGATAAGAGATAAGATATTAACGCGAACAGTAATATGTTAACTGTAAAAGTGATTATTGAAGGAGCATGCATTATTATGGGTATTGACATAATGCAAGGAAGCGAACGTAAGGTGAGTGTTGAAACTGTTGAATATCACAGGCATAGCTTCAATTGAAGCGTGTGTATATATTTACAACATGATATATTGATTTATGACCAATTTATGATTTATAACCAAATGACATATATTTATATCTATCTATTTAATATTTCAACAATTTTACTTGAACCCCTTTGTGAAAGAGCTAGTCCACAATTGTCTAAATTATGAGTCGAAAATATTCAAGCAATAATGTCCTGATATCATAGTTATGGAGATAAACGTTTGCATTTAAAAAAAATATTTATGACTTATTTTTTTGTAAAATTTGGACTGTAAATAATTAAAGTAACTCACATCAAATATTAAAAATTCATGGACTTTAATACAAGTCAAATAAAATGATTAAAACCATGCTGAAATTTGAAATTTGTTTTTTTTTGCCAATTAGTAGGTATTTAATAAACTAACGCAAAAAATTAACAATCTGACGTATTCATAAAATGATTAGGTGTGCTTAATCAAATACATTACATATGCAGGTGATGCGATACACGTACGCTAATAGACAATGGATAACAGTGGAGTGTGCTGAGCGAGCCAACAGAGTGCACACCACTGACTAGTATAACTGAGGTTTCTGGCGTAGTATGGATGGGAAGCGTTATTATTATAATTGGACGTAGTTAACCGAAAAGGTGCCAATCCACACAAAGTCACCTTAGAGATATTGACATTTGAAGTTTATAAGACATTTCTTGATTGGTATTCGTTTTACAATTAATTGAAAGTATGAAGTTGTGTACTGTATTAGTAGTTGATAGTGTAACGAAACTGCAAAAGTCCAAAATCCCTCGTAATATGTCAATGACGATAATAACATAGAAGCCCCTACCAGTCTACCACACTCTCGTATTATCTACAAAATTCGGGAAATGAAGTCTAGAAAAGAAGTCTACAAATGGCTGGACCAACCTAAAAGCGACGGGAACCTTCTATTAAACACTACATAGAAAGAGAAAGAAAGGAAAATAAACTTCTCGAGAGTTCGGAAAAAACTAGCCTTTAGGTATAAATTGCGCGACTACGTCACGGAGTCATGTTTTGACTTTTCCATAAGTGCGAACTACGCCTTGGAACGACGGCCGGGGTGGCCAGTCGGAGTGAGAGGTATCGAGCGAAATAATCGGGCGAAGTACCTAACTGGTGATTTAAATAATATGCGATAGTTTGAACGGAATATTCGTACGGAACGAATAATAAAGTGTTCATTGAAGAATGTTAAATAACGAAATAGTGGGATTTAAAGAATCGCAAATTAATTTCAAGTGTTTACATTTGCCTCCCAAAGTCACGCCACTTGACAATGATATAGTTAGGTATGGTTAGACGTATTTTCCGAGGTACATGGAAATTTAATTTACTGTTTATGATAAATAAAATAACCTGCAGTACCTACATGTGGGTTGGTTCTAAGGGTGATAAAAATTATAAACATTTGTTTTTTGTCTGGATATTTTTTACAGATCGATAGTATCGATATTCGGCATCAGTTTGGTACACTTAAGTCATTTTTGACCATGTTGTTGATTGGATTTCGCGTAATACGTCCAAACGATTGGATATAAAATGTAAAGAAATTTCGGGAAAAAATTCATTTGTCTTTCAATAAAATATCGCTTCGTTTGGCACAACTTTATTTGAGTTATTACCAATTAGTTTCAGCTCACAGCTGAGCCTTCATCAAGGTTGAATAATATATACTAATTAAAAACAGAATCACAACAATCGAGAAAGCATTAAGGGAAGAAAGAGACAGAACATTAAGTTTGGTGGGAGAAGAAATTCTTTTCATCGGGTCTATACAAGTACACCTCACCATCAAAAGTGTATCGAGCTGAACATTGACGGATATGTTTTCAAAATAATTTTATCATCCGGTTGGCTTTTGATTCTTGGCGCGACTGGCTGCGCGCCTCATCGCCGCAAGTCTTCAAAGGAAATTAATAGATAGTTAGAATAATAAATATCGTTATTGGTACCGAAACCTGTTGGTTCACAAGTACTGGACGCGCGTACCGACCGCGACCGGCGCACGGTGAGATGAATAACGGGGAGAAGAGGGAATGAATAACTCGCGTAGAACGCAATCGTAATATATTTACCCATTAATTTGATTTAAATGTTAATTTGAAAATCTGTTGGACTGCTACCAATTTAGCCGGCCACTGAGGCGGTCGCGACGGAACATGTGTAACGTCGGGAGACACGTCGGGCCATTAAGGCTTTCTACGGGTGGCTCGTTCCCATTTTATAAATCGTTGTGTACATCATAGACATGAAAGAAATGAACGTTTGGTAGATGTTGGTCTGTTATTTGGCGAACGAACCAAATACTGGTAACTAAAAAAAATAAGATAATAAAAAAAATAGTCTCGCAGAGACGAAGCTATTTATATGAAAAACATGTATGGTATTTTTATACGATGGCCCAGGGCTTACAATCTGTATGAGCTACCTTAAGTGATCACTACACTCTCACTTCTATATTTTTAAATGCAATTAAGCAATAATATTTTCAATGTATTTATGAATTCTTCCGAATTATTTAACATACCTATAGACTAGAATACGCTTGAAAATCAATGTTTTAATTTTTTAAACTCCTTTTATAGACCAGTATGAATTTTTAATAATATTTTAATCTCAGAAAACAAAAATATTGTAAAAAACTTTAAAAATAATTCAATGCTATCTAAATGAAGCACTAAAGAATGTGCTCTATCTAATATTATGTCAACATAGTGTGAGTATTTTATTCAAATTTTAAAATGGGCACCTCTAGTAAAACCTATAAATGGTAAGGGTCATCCATGCAACAGAAAATTTCTGCTCTAAAGGATATTGTGTTTGCTTTTACATTATGTTTATTATTCTATTTAAGGAGAACATCTAGCAATGTGAGCGAAATGCACCACTTTTTCTCATAAATTCTCTTGCGTTTTATGTCACATTTTTGTATCAAATCAAAATTTATTCATTAGGTTCCACATATTTTTAAAACGCATATCTTCCGAAACCGACACAAGATTATCTAATCAATTTATAAATTGCCAAACTATGTTTTAGAAATGAAGAAAATTGGTGGACATTATACGACTGTACGGACCTGTGACATGTCGGCCGTAGCAACATGCGTTGAGCGGCCGGTTCGGGTTTGCTCGCCCGGCGTTCAAGTCCTTTCTCCAGCCGTTTAATTTTTAGCCGTGAATTCGAACGAAATTACGGACATACAGTCAGACGGACAGAGAGTGAAATTATTATATTTACTCTAAGAAGGCCATGTGAAAAACCCTAAAAATCAAAGAATATTCATGCGATTGTATGAATGTGAACGGGGGGGGATTTGTTTATCAGAACAGAATGTGGCGATGCTTACGTCAACGGGTAGATGTTGGTAAATGAGTGTGATAATTACATTTTTGGAATGCAACTTTAAGAAATATACGTATTGAACTATACAACTGGAGGCTACTGTCGCTGTACCCATTTCTGTAAGCAGACCTGGAAATCATTAGCCAGAATTATCTGATTGGTAATCGTTTTTTTTTTTGCCAGAAAGTTTCTCACTGTGACTCTTCTAAATTTCAATCACTCATTTGTACGCCAAACGTGCTGACGTAAAATTTGAACACCTTATTCTGTTTGGAATTTCTAGGTCATCTCGGCTATTTTCAGCTCGAAAGGTCGTTTCCATTTTCAAGCTACGGCGCTTTCAAATCGCTATTTAACTGTAAAAGTAAGGTAAGTTGTTTGTTCCCTACTTTTAAACTTTCAACAAGAAATAAGTTTTCGAAATAATTGTGTTTGAAAGGTCACAGGAAGAAGATTTATTTTAATATGTGGTGGGTATATTCAATTAATATTTTGTGATAAATATTTAATTTCGGCTGTTTTTCTTTCAATGTTTTTCAGTGAAATAAAAGAAAATATAAAGTTAATAACTGTATGAGGGGATAAGAACCCTCACTATTCAATAGACGAAATTCGATAAACATTTTTGCAACTGAATTTAAAGTGAAGCGGATATTTTAAAATGAATATGTTTTTGATACAATGGTTTTAAAATACACAAACATGCTTTCAAAATCATTTGTTATTTGTGAAATTGAGACTATTTTCTAGTTAATCTTGTTCAAGCGAAGTTATGCCTCAAGTGTTATGCGAAGTGGCACATTTGCTTCTAATTTCCTCATAAACAAGAATCTAAATACTGGGCAAAGACGGGTAGTAAAGTAATTTATATATAAAAATAAATGTAACCACGTTGGGCGACTAATAATAGCACTAAAATAAGGATAAATTTATAAAATTAATCAATAAATTTATGAATTTTCGGATAAACTCCCACCGTTGTTTAAAGACGGGTTTGTACACTATAAGTGTTTATTTAATTTTTTTATTTAAAGATATATGATTTTTTTGTAAATCAGTATAGGTACTTAACCATAATTCTTAACCATAATATGCCGTGTATGGGACAACTCGAATGTGCCTAATTGAAAATAATTAGAATTTTCACATTTTAGTTAGAATATAATCCAAGAAATCGTCAAAGAAAATAAACATTTAGAATATTAATTTATATATAAAGTAATAAAACTTATAATTTTTAAACTTGACAAATGTATATTCCTTTCTTTGAAAGTTCTATCGCCACTGCGTCACCTATAGGTAGATAATTATTTGTAGACTTAAGGTCACCTTAACGACGTCAATCGCGCCAGATGGAGGAAGTGACTTATTTTTAAATACTTCATTCTTTAGATGGCAGATGGCAGTGATGTTCTGAATCTAACGTTTTATTGCGCCAAGTGGGCGTCTACATGTGTTTCGTAGGCGACGAATGCCCGACCAAATTAAATGCCCATTTTTTAATACCGATATGAAGAAAGTTCACGGTTACCCAAGAATTAATCGTCGCATAAATCAAATGAATAAAATTTGCTTTCAATTTAAAAAATGCATTTAACGAATTATTGTGAAATTTTTAATGGATGGTACAACTGTATTTTATTAGAATGTGTGTTTAGAAAATAAATACTTTTGTACTCCAGATAAACTGAATGGCGACCCTTCAATTAATCTGGAATGTTTTTGAGCAAAGCTCCCACATCGATCATGGCATTCTTTTCTCTACTCTAATTCTGGGCGCATAATAAAAACGCAACATGACATGGTTAACATCAAAATGCCATTTACTGTCCCCACAAATATTTCATTTTACATAAAAAGAAAACGATAAATCCGGATACAAATGATTATTGATATTACTTCTCGAAGAATAAAATAGTAAGCGGGCGAATTAATGGAATCGCTCGCATAAATCGGGCATACGAAACAAATATTTTATAACAGGAAGGCGCATATGGAGGCAACAGAAACAAAACGGCCACTGTGCAATTGACTTAATTGAAATGTACATATTTGAAACCGAGTATGCAACTCAGGTGAACTTTCAACCGGGGTGAAAATTGTACTTATAAAATCTTCTAAAACTCTCCATAAACATATTGGGTGTTAACATAGGTCATGTCTGTTTTTTTTTATTGTCTTATTTTTTTAAAAACAACAAAATAAAAGTATAACGTGAACAGAATTGACTTTATTCTCTTAATTGAAGGCGAACAGAAGGAGCTGTCAAAGTGCTCACATTAGTCTTTGTTGTTTTTGAAGGCCTCTAATTAAATTAAACCAAATTTAAAATTTCAAAATTAGACAAAATCTGGGAAAATTTTAGCATTTCCGCGTGGATAATCGACCAAAAAGTCAAAAAACTGAAATCGACCTCGGCTTTGCCGCCGGGGTACCTACCTCGACGAAATTGTTCTCTAATTGTTTTACTTTTATTACGCATTATAAAATTTGAAAAAAAAAACTCACGCTATCACGTAATATCTTCAAAGACCTGATATCAATTAAACATCACTATTTTCCAGGTAATCAGTTTCATATATATCACCCACTATTTCCATCAATTTCAATGGGGGTGGTTCTCTTTGGATACCTCTGAAATAGTTGCTAAGTAATAACACAATCCAATACAATAAAATTTGAATAGGTTTAAAAGCTACCGAGCGTACGAAAGGGTATAGGAAGAGCGAAAGATTTACGTAAGAGAAGTAATGAAAAATGAGTGGCGCTCTCTCTTCTCCATAAACCCTTACAGCAACGCGAAGTAGGTACTGCGTGTCATATTAATTAGTAAATTCCTTTATTTCATTGTACGTGGACCTCAAAAAGTTACCAATAATATATAATAACGAGATGAGGAAGGGAGAAAGAAATCGAGAGCATGCTTCCGATCTCCCTCTCCAACGTCATCAGAAACTGGCGCTACGGCTCTTGGATGAGGAGAAGTTTATTATTTATTCATCTCAGATGCATACCACAGAATGGAAAACGGAGAAATTGTCGACAATGACGTATTGGAGACGTCTTTATCTTTCACAGGCCTTCGGGTTATCTGCTGAAATTGTGATCAAGCTTCTGGCTCACGGGTACGCGTTATTACTTAATCAATGGACAAACGCAATAGTTCGAATGTTTCGAACACACGCTCTTCAACATTGATGAACGACCCGTGTCCGAGAACTGTTATGGCCTTAATTACATCGCATCCAATAATTGAAACGTTTCCTTTTTATTTGAAGGGCGACTACAATAAAACGCTGGTACAAAACCTGTCCCGGACTGCATTATAATGGGATACTGAGAGCACTCGAAACGGTGTCGAGATGCTTTTGACAGATATTTTCCAGCTAGACGAACCCTCATCGGCCAGATGGCTGGCCAATGGACCACCACACTGGTGGTCCAGTTAAAAGAAACGAAGTTTGTAACTTATGCGGACCCGACGCCGGCAGAAAGGAACTCGTGGTGTTGGTATATTTATTGACGAAGGATATTGGAGTACAATCGAAGGTTCAAATTAGAACATAAAGAAGATAATCATAATTTGTGATGTCGGTCATGGCTCGATTAAAGTGGTGCAGAGTAGCACAGGGCGAACAAGAACATGAACTTACGAAGTTAGCTTAGTTGAATCTGACGAACTAAATAGTTTCGAGTGATGATAATTTTAATTGCAACCCGTCAAAAATGACGGAACATTATTTCGCGTCGTTGCTAAGCCCTAGTATATATTGATAGGATCTTTTTGGCGTTCCACAGAAAGGCAGCCGTAGCAACATGCGTTGAGAGGCCGGTTCGAATTTGGTGGCCCGGGGTTCAAGCCCTATCCCCGACCGTTTCATTTCGTTTTTTGAGCCATGAATTCTAACGAAATTACGACATTACACTAAGTTACGGAAACAGACAGATAGACGGACGGATTATAATTTTTTTGAGAAAGTAGGGAATATTTCCGAAAGTTCTGTATAAAATACATAAACACTATTAATTCGCAAAAGAAAATGCACACATGAATAGAGATAAATCATTCGGTGGTAAAAACATAAAATTATTATTAATAATTTATTTCAGTGAAACTAAGGGTTAGGCGTAATTATGTACGTTACAGTTTTATGTTGTAATATTGGTACATAATACAACATAAAGCTTGTAAAACCTTATGAAGGAGAAGAAATGTATAGTATTAATGTATATTGAACGGGGGCGTACAGTGAGAACAAGAAGTTTGACTTTTATTTTAAAATATTTTTGGGAAAAAAAATTTAATTAAATATTTATCTGGCAGAATATTATGAAATATTAAAACCGGAACAATATGTTAATTATTGAGGAATATTAATAGATCTATTTCTTATTTATATTTTTTTTCTAAATATATGCTTAGGAAAAAGTCAAACTTCTTGTACTCACTGCACGACCCTGGTATTGAGTCTATAAATAAACTAACTGTCATTTACCATCACGCCGTTTCCACGGAAGGATGGGCAGTGCGATAGATAAAATGAAAGTCGGTATTCATCCACTGTTGACTACTAATGAGAACGAATCAACAACAACAAGACGAACGAATAATTTTATTGAGTCATGTGGGATGTCTGTATAAAGGGGGAATACCTACCTACGAAGCGCGAAAGAGGACAATTTATGCGATTTTTTTAAGAAAACCTATGTAAATTATGGTATTTGGTTTTATCGACTGCCGAAAAAAAGGTCCCCCGCGGTGACCACGCCCATTTTAACTGTAATACTCTAAATAAATAAAAAATATAAAAAAGTTTATCAAAATTGATACAATAATTAGTCTTTGGCGTAGGGGTTTTTGAAAATTTTAGATAGACTTTTGACAAAATGGCGGGCGTTTGAATTTAAAATAGCGTTTTTTAAGGAAAAATTTGGGTTTATTATGCCGATTAAAAAAAACTAAGTCACTTAAAAAAATCCTGCGACAGATACTAGATAATTATCTATAGAATAACCACTAGAAATTTCAAGTTGATCGGTTCAGTGCTTGCCGAGATATTTTGGTCACCGATTTTCAAAACAGGGTTTCTAGTTAAAAGCGTTTGAAAATTGAACAAAATATGAAAATAAACAAAGTGATGCCACTATTATCAGCTATAACTTTGTTATTTTTTTTAATTTTAGTTTGAAATTTTCACAAAATATTCTTAAGACCTCAAGCTTTAAGAAAATGCAAAAATTTAAAAATCGATTTTTTCAAAACGCATTCCCCCTTAACAGGATTTGAGGAATATACTCGTATGCTATCGTTGACATTTGAAAATGATTTCACTGGGTAAAAAATTAAAACATAATATAATTATTAGTATGTTTTCAGAACATAATTACTGGATTTAGTCCACAGAGGATTAATCATTAATTTAGGTAAATTATAGAAGTTTCACAGAGACGAAGATATTTATATATGTGAAAGCATGTATGAATATCTTTATTGGATGTCCACAGGGCTTACGATGTACCTTGGTTGGCTTAACACAGTGCATACACGCTTTCGCATATACAAATAGCTTCGTCTCTGTGAGATCTACAATTTATCTTGATTAAATAATAACCCTTTTAAAATATTGATATTTTGCGAGCCTTTGGGATATTTTTAGTGTTGGTACAACCGCCAATCTAAGCTGGAACATACACCACTAACTTCGTTCAACTGATATTCAAGCCATTTCTACAATATCCAAAATAGTAAGTGAAATATAAAACAAGTATAATAATACGGGATCATTTATATAGCGCCATTTTTGTGAAAATTGGCAATTGTTAGTGCTACTGGCTAGAATAGCATGGATATACACTATTACTTTAATGCCGGAAATGAAGGAAAATGTGAGATTTACGTTGACCACACACGAGGACACGACACATTAAACGTTAAATTTGTCTAACTGCAATGACTTAATGGTATTGTTGTCCCCTGCGGTTGTCTCATAAAATACTTTGCTATCTGCCCTTAACTCAATGCGTTTATACATGTATTGTCTTGTCTCGAATGCTTGACCATATGAGTTAAAAGCGCCGATTATGAAGATGAATGTGCGCCTTGTTAATTAGACTATAGATATAGAGTAAACAGCTATTTAGCTGTTTGCTATTGTAATTATTTAAACTATAGAATTTAGAAAGAGACAGGTAGGAAGATTTCTTAATCATTTTCTGGATTGGTTACCACGATTACTAAAATTATATATTTCAATTTATTACAATGAAAAATTATAATTAAAAATGTATGTATAGATTGGGTACACACAAACATCTTATACACAAAATAAATTGAAATAAAAACAATAATATCATTTAAGGATAAATTATAAAAGTCTCACAGAGCCGAAGCTATTTATATATGAGAAAAGTGGATGGAAGTCTCTTGTACGATGGCTCAGGGCGTACAACTTGTATGAGCTGGCTTAATTGATCACTCTATAAAATGCATCGTTCACCAATTCCATCGTAAGAACATCCACACATTATCAATTTTTTGTAAGTTCTATATAATATTAGGTCCTTACATATGAAATTGGCGCTTAGTATGGGAGGAACATAAAGCCGATTTTTTTTTGTTATAATATATTTATTTTATCAAAGTATGTACCATTCCTATCTATGCTTTTTTGCCATCTCATAGGTAGTTCATCGATCCCTTTACTAAAAAAACCATTCGGACGGGAATCAATAAAATCTTTGAAAGCGGTTTGTACTGCCCCATCGGAATTGAATTTTTTTCTTTACAAGAAGTTATCCAAATTTCGAAAAAAATGGTAATCTGTTGGGGCAAGGTCCGGAGAGTACGGTGGATGTCTTAGACATTCCAATTGAAGCTCCTCTAATTTGGTAGCCGTCTGTTGTGTTGTGTGTGGTCTAGCGTTATCATGAAGCAGCAGTGGCCTAGAGCGATTAACCAGCCTCGGTTGTTTAGCAGCTAGCTTTTCCATCATGGTTTGCAGTTGCTGACAATAGACATCTGCCGTAATCGTCTGGCCAGATTTAAGAAAGCTTTAGTGAACGACACCAGCACTAGTCCACCAAACGCTCACAAGTAACTTTTTTGGAGTCAATTTTCGCTTGGGGCATGGTTTGGCTGGTTCGGCAGGGTTCAGCCATTGCGATGAGCGCTTCCGATTATCGTACAGGATCCACTTTTCATCAGGTAATGATTCGATTTAAAATCCCTTCATTATTGTGCCGGTTGAGTAATGCAACGCAGCAGTCAACGCGCGTTTGTTGATTTGCTTCACTCAATTCGTGAGGTACACACCTTTCAAGCTTTTTCACCTTACCAATTTGCTTCAAGTGGATTAAAACAGTTTTATCAATAACACCGCAGCCTGCAGCTACTCGGATGTGGTTTGTGATGGATCCGCTTCCACAATAGCCTTCAATTCTTCATTATCAACTTTGGTCTCCGGCCGTCCACGGGGCTTGTTCTGCAGGTCGAAATTTCCAGAACGAAAACGTTGGAACCAAAAACGCACTGTGTTTTCTTTTGCGGCACCATCGCCATACACATCATTAATCCTTCGAGCCGCTTCTGCAACACTGGTGCCACGGTGGAACTCGTACTCGTAAATAACGCGCTATTTCAAGTTTTTCATTTTGTAAACTGAGTGACGCAAAGAAAAAAACAATTGAGGAAAGAACAAATGAATTATAATTTTCGAAATACAAATACATGAGTAAATAGCTGTATAAATTTGGATTCGGAATTCCTAACCAAAGAGAAGATATTTGAGATCAAATTTGCCAGTACGGCAAAACGCCAATTTCATATGTAAGGACCTAATATATGTTTCGAAACAAGAATATTTCATATATTGCGCTAGTAAAGATACTTCTATATTTTATTTTTCAAAGTGGAGTTTTTTTTAGCAATATTCCTTATTAACGTATATACGACAGTCTTTCAAATTATTACATATCTAATAGAATACGTCTGAAAATCAATATTTTTTAATTTTTTAACTCCTATCATGTACCAGCATATTATATTTTAACAATATTTTTATATTAAAGTGTAAATATAAAATATTAATCTAAACCATACTGAAAAAATATAATTTAAAACTATTAACGGTAAAAAAATTATCCGCTTTCTAACTGACTAAAGTATGTGCTCAAGAGACTTGTACGACATATGTTTCCCTCTTGCTTACCTATAAAGTTAGCTACAAAATAACCTCACACAGAAAGTCCTAGAGAAAAATGTACAAATAAAATAGAAGATAATCGAATCGTGATTTTGAAAACGAGCGCTCTGCCATAAAAACACAACCTATCTATTTTGAGAAAAGTTTTATCGCCGATGTGAAAAAACATATTTTTTATAGGTCGCTGGTAATGTCCCAAAGTGCAGACTCGCTCTATTTGGACTACTGTCGCTGGGACACTGTATAAAATAAGAGGTTTTGCGCTGGCACTAACATGTATCATTTTTTTTTTAAATAGAGATAGTTACATGGAATGCGTGTCGCATCAATATTATTATTACTTTCAAACTAAACAAAACAGTACTAACTTGGTGGTCTAGAATGAGGCGCGAGCCTGCGACCACTGGATTGCTAGGCAAATGTCTCAACCACTAAACCAATAGCAATTATACGAAATGCATGCAAATACTTAATTTTTTCTCTAGGAAAAGTATTCAAATTATTATAATCAGAGCTTGAAAGCAAAGTAAACATTCTACATCGCCTCAAATAACTGACTTTAAAAATCAATTCATATTTTATAAATTATACGTTTGAGCCGCGATCGATTTCAATCACCGTTTTTTTGCCAGGAGGCACAAAAGCCTTACATTATTTCGAGGGCAATGTAAACAAAACAGATTCGAAGAAATGAACTAGATCTGCTTCTTAATTACGATGGTCGACTTGCCCGCAGCGAAAGAGAAATTTAAACATGTGCTTACGAGTTTGGTATTATTTATCGGGTACCGTTTCACCGCGAGTTGAATCAATATCTCGGGTAATTCAGTGCGGGGTGCTATATGGAAAACGATAACAAACAAACGAGGGCTGGCCCGAGGCGAGATACTAAGTCATCTTGTAATTTTGATTCTATGGAAGAACCTCGTACACCGATGTTACTGATTGTTAATTTAATAACAGCATCGTGAGAATACACCGTAACATAAATCATAAACGTGATGTTATTTTTCGAGTTTTACTCGAGTCCAAGAAACTGTAACAAATAAAATCAAACTATACAATGCATTACACAACTCATTGACAAACACGTATAATAAAAATAACTTACTGCTTTACGATATTGGAGTTTGGTATAACATGCCCTTCGCAAAATATTTTCTTGTACTGAATACCTCTTGATAATAATTCCTGCGAGGAAAAAATAAGACAATACAATAAACATATTATTCATAGCTATATTTAATTTATTATTTTATTCAGGAAATTAAACAGCTTATTAATAGGAGATTAACTAACAGTGTTGTTATAGAAACCTCAACTCGATTCCTCTGAATTAACTATGGACTAGTGAGAATGCTTTAATATAAAATTGATGATATACATATTATTAATAACTATATACATGAATTAAAACTGTACAATTTAGTCTAAAATTCGTGTAAAAGTTGAATATTTCGATCATAAATTCGATTCGATAAACGATATTATACATTTTTATACAAAACAAATAATTGTTCCTATGTGATGGAAAATATTAAGATTTAATCAAAAATATCTGCATGGAAATTGAAAATCAACACGTGCAGCTCTTAAACATTTTAACCATTTGAATACCAAACATCCGTAGGCTTGTTACGGTCACGCGAATATGAAACCGATACGGAGCTTTTTGAATGAGACACGAGGTTATTTTAGCTCGACATTTTTTCGGTCGGCACTGGGAGGGTTAAATGTATGCATTATGGTGAACATTTCATGTTAATAACGTTTTAATCGTTGCTCCGATGGTGAGAGGATCGTTACAGGGGACATTGACTTATGTGTCGGGACATCGGATAATAACAGCCCGGGTAAATAGGGTGCCGCTTTCGGCACAACCTGTGCTTGCTTTAAATTAAAATATTGGAAATTCACACAAGGACAACGTTACAATATATGAGAGAGATGAAACATTGTAAAAAAACGTAAATATTGCGCATTTTATAATAAATGAATATATAATATAATAATAAAAATCACAATTCTAAAATTTGTTATGCAACAATACGCTTCTCGTCTGGTTGAGCTTTTATACGTACATTCGCAATCTAAACTTTATCTCTCACCGGCGTTAAACCTAGTTTTTGCATAAGATTAAGAAATAAATAAAATTTCACTTACTCTGGGATCATAATATTTGCTTGAAAATGTCAAGTCTATTACTAATCCTAAGTTAGGAACGGTTTCAAGCAATTCTCTAACACCCCATCTGAAATAAAATAAAAACTTTAAGATTCGAGTAGTATGACAGGATTATTTTTATTCCACAATAATTAAATCAGAAGTAGGCAATATGATAAAATATATATTTCTATGAAGATGTGAATTTTAGTTTTTTTAGGCTGTGTACTATAAGAAAGAAAATATTTTCAGTTACCTGAGTTCCTCAGCGCCATAGAAATAGTTCTGAAACAATAAAGAAAAAATGATTCACATTAAAAACGAGAAAATATTCATTCATTGCGGTTTAGATAGATACATGTATCAAATTAACTAATTAGAGGTTTGAGAAATAACATTAAGTACTGAATAAATTTGTACAATAACTTCTACAATTAGTTTACAAAGACATTTTTAAGCAAATTAGCACAACTAAACCACGAATAGTACAAGCTAATATTTCATCATTGTCAACCAAAATACAGTAATGATTCAGAATCTATAAAGGGTACCGATTACATTTTTATTTCTAGGGAAAGTTTGAGAAAGGAAAGGATCGTTTATTTCTCTAAATTAAAAAATATTCGAAGTTCCGAATTTGTCAGAAAACGATTGTCACAGCTGAGAAAAAATATATTGTTGTTATACTGAACTAACTAATTAACTAACCATTATGCTGTTTCATGCAGGGATAGGCAGAGATGACAGAGGCCTCCACACTCTTCTCTCTCCTGGCATACCATTTTGCCTCATTCACTTATATATATATAGTCACTTATACCTTCTCGTGCACGCTTTGGCTGTTGAAGTTTTTAACAGGGCCATCCTCCAATATTTGATTTATCTGACCATACCAGATCTTTCGCGGATGTCCTTTATACCTGTTGCTTTACAGTCGCCTCATATATGTATTTTCTTTTATCATCTTCTTCTCGCTCATGTATTCCACATGAATATTCCAGTACCTCAGAGATCCTTTCATAATTCTATCTACTATACGCTACAGCTAGCAATATATTTAATCCTAATTTATCCCATCTTCATACAGGTAAATTTTCCACATACACGCTCAAGCAACCTTAATACGGAGAAAGTCCTTGTTTTTTACATACAATATTACATTTTTTACATACAATGTATATATAGTAATAATAATAAGGCTTAAATGATTTCATTTTCATTTTATGTATCGACAAATCGGCGTTTGTTGTATGAAAGACATTTAATAGCTCAAAACATATAAATATAGGATAAAATGTAACAAGCCTCCGCCTACCTCGTTAAATATATAGAAATACCTCTTCTGAGGTACGTACATACAAAATAGTACGTACGTAAAAATAACGAATAAAAAATATTTAAAAATATGAAAGTATCAGGCGAGATCCAAAAAAAAAATGGAAATAAATGCAAACGGTAGTTTGAATTAATCCCCATTCACCCGAAAAAAATGTAAAAATGAGTTTTTATTTAAAATCGGAAATAATTTAAATTCCAGATCATCATGGCTTATAAATAATATGTATACCGATGTCGGACCACACGCGTGAGGCACGCCCAAAATTTGGGCTGATTGAATTTGAAAAAAAATGCAACACGTAAAATGAAATCTACCTTGAGCAAATACGGGAGCGCCGTCTCGGCATGCAAAGTGGCCGATCGTATCGCCGGCCGTATTAGATTGCCAATTGAAAAAATCAAAGAATAATTATTTCGATGGAAATTAATGTGATCTCGATAAGAGACTGGCGGGCGCCGACCGGCGGTGTCTGAGCTTGTTTTTAATCGAAAGTGTTCATAAACATTGTGAGAAAATAAGGTACTCTTCGTATAAGATCATTTTAAGAAGTCCTTTAATTTTTCTCATTTAAAAAAAAAATTATATTGAAGTGAAACTTCTAAGCCGCAGAATATAAAAAGGTTATTAGTATTTAAAAAAAACAATTGTCAACATCCATATCAATATGCATTTTTTCACTATCGAAAAATGAAATGAAAACTATACGTTCAGTAACAGAATGCTCGCCAGCCACGCGGGCGGTCAGGTTCGATGTTGTATTAGACATTTGGTTTGTATTATGTATACAGATAGATTAGACTTTTTTATTTCATCATGACATTATCCGAAAAATATTTACCGTGCAGAAAAATACTACCACTCGAATCGTCAAGTAAACAGAGCGGTTCTTTGTTCTGAAATTTAACTACTGAAATGTATTAATTTCTAATGGGTTTTTTAATGATACATTAACGTTAAGTATCTATTTCTTATTTTAAAATTATTAATCTTATCGTCCTACAAAACGAGGGTAAGCCAGTCAGTCTCGTGGACGAGATTGCTGAACTTTCGGTCCCTATGCGAGCGTTTTACCAAAATTAATAAGCCAAACAAGGTGGTTTTAGAATGATCGTCTTAAAGGAGGTATTTATTAATTAATAATTTATTTAGGTAGAATTTTGTAACGTTTTTTTTTCCTTGAAAATGTTGAAAACAACATAATTATATTTTCATTCCTTTCTCTTCTAAGTAAAGTATTTCATAAGAGTAAGAGTGCCTATGGTATTACGTTAAATTAAAATATTTTTGTACGGGAAAGTAGGTATAGAAGGAAGTCTTTGGGTGTGGCTTATGACCTAATAATTGGAAAAAAAGATATCTCATTAGTGACATCTGTGGTTATTTGAGGGGAATGAAAAAGTTTTGGATGCCGATCGCACTAAGGATTATTACAACACACATATGAAACGTGTTTTAAAATTTAAATACATACAACTTCCAAAAATTTCATATTCTATCACGGGCAGAAATGGTGAATGTTACATTGGGTAAAGCGATCACTTAAGCCAGCCGTACGATAGGTCGTAAGCACTGTGAACACCGAAAGACTTCCATACCTACTTTCCCATAAAAAAAATAATTTCATCTCGTAATCTTGATTAACGATGTCCCTATGACTAAAATCCAGTACCGTGTTCTGAAAAAATTGGACAAACTCAAAATATTCTGTAACACAAATTAATTGCAAAAACAAGAAATTTAGACGGACCATGAGTAATTTTCAAAATGTCAACATTTGTACGACGGAAAATTTATACGAGTGCTAATTTATATTCATGCCATTGTTCACATCGACGTTTGTACGATGGTATACTTAAAAATACCGTCATTAAAAACGGGTAATAAATTGCTCGAATATTTATAAATAGTGACACCATACGTCTAATCGATCTGTTAAGTATGGGGATGATATAATATTTAATTTGTTTACGACTTTATTTCACTAGACGTACTGGTACTCATTTCATTGTTGGTACACGATATTGATTAATAGCGTGCTAAAAAAACTCGGGACGTCTTGTACGAATCAATATCATCTTACAGAAACGACTCGAAGAATGGACCCGCATGTGTTCTGCCGCTCGGGCCCATCAATCACGACAACGTTCGCCGGCTGTTGGGACGTGTGTGAAACAAGACAAAAAACTGACTTTCTGCGGACGATATTAGTGAAAAATCAATCAAATAAGGAACAGACCACTAAGCGACAGAAGGTGAATATGGCGATAAGTCAAAAGTGCCAAAACTTTAAATTTAAAAATCAAAAAAAGCGTACTAAAAAAAATAAGGGATTACGCCTCTTTGGGATCCTAAAATGTAGGTAGAAATTGGGTAATTTTTTATCAGACGGTGATAAATTATTCATTAATTTTTTAATGATGCTTATAATGGTATAAACACATGCAAGTATTATTTAACTGGAAAATTTTTGAAAAAAAAAAGGTCGTGTTTTGTCCATTCTCGTGGAGCTCCTCCAACGTGACTGAGATGGAAAATTACAAGTGCATGTTTTTCCGAGACAGAAAAGAAGATCATTTATTGAAAAATGAAATATCTATGATGATGCATACGGATTTTTAATCCGATAAGTAATTAGTTAATAACGATCGATAAAAAAAACATATTTTCAAACTACTCCCAATTAAACAAAAAACTTTTTTTTCCAAATATGGTTCGTTGAATTATAGATGTTTCATTTGTTAATAAGGTCATGAAACTCCTTTCTGTCGAGGACAAACGTGTACCGGGGAAAGTAACATCTCATTCACGGAGGAGGGGAATGGACATGACGCGACCATTTTTTTTTTCAAAAATTTTCTAATTAAATAATAGTTTAAAATATACCTACTTTATCAAGTGCTAGTAAAAAAAAAATCACATCCTTGTAAAAAAAAATCACCACGTAAACCTAAATTTCAGGTGGTGTAATCCTTTAATTAACAGGACAATCAAGCCAACTTTCAAATACAGCTAACCGTTTGCGGTATCTTAACATTCGTGATTATGATTATGATCATAATCAACATTATGATCTCTAGGGCCCGAATTCAGAGTCGATACTTAGATGATTTCAAGGTTAAGGTACGCCTTAAAGTGAATTCCGGCCTAGGTACATAGTAACATTTGAAGATTTTTCAATCTTGGCGTCCTCAAACATAGTAGTGTAGAGCTCATTTTGCTATCACAATGATATAAATATTGACATTTTTATGAATGTACCGGTAATACACTCGCTTGATGATAATAATGGTCGAGTGTTTGAACCTCATCGCGGGGAGATCAGAAACTGAGTAGTTACAGTAATGAAAACAGTCAGAATATTAATATGACTGTATTACATGTAATTACGCCTGGCACTGGCCACAAGAATTAAGCCAATTTGCGCAATGATACCGTCTGAAATAATTTTTATAAAAATCTACCTAAAAAGATGAAAGATTTTTATTAAAGAAAAAAAAATATTTACCTTGGTTTACAGCTTATATTATGATAAAATTATTTAAACTTGTACTTCTACTTTTAGCTTTTGTAATTAAGTATGTTCCTATGCACATATTATATGAATGCTTGAATATAAATACAAATTACCCTCAATAAAATTTTCTTAAAACGAGACTAACAAACATTCAACTGACTCCAAAGATACCGAAAAAAGCGACCATCCGAATGAAATAATAAGCATGAGTGCGTATAATTTACATTTTTCCCATTTACATCTATATTCACATGGAAAATAGAAACGTTCTTAAATCATCGTTAAAACCTATTCACGCATGCCTGCACATGATAATGTAATTCTTGAATTTCTTAAGCCCGATGTCAAGTTACTTTATTCGTTAGTACAAAAATAGGTGGAAGCGGAAAATACACGAATTTTTTACAATCACCCGTTTGATTGTATAATCAAATTTATAGGCGTAACCATGTACTAAAAGGCATTAAAAATTGTTTGTGGCTATTGTATACTTACGGTAAGAAACTTTATATTTTCAAAACACAATTTTAAGTACACGATAAAAAAAAACATTAAATTTTTTTTTAAATCCACACGAAATTCACTTAATATGGTTTCGGAATAATGAAATTCCGTAAACATTACACATGTGTAAAAAAATTGTTGTGATGATCATAAGGAACCATATTATGTTCATCTTCTAAAGGATGTTCTGTCGCAGTAGTTCTCGTCACCGATCCCCGTTCAGTGCCAAGTCTTTTGGTTCTCGACAGCTTCTGCATCTGCTCATTGCAGCAACTGGCTCAAGCACATTTTCTATTTCTTTCTACTTTCGTGGAATTATAGAAGAAGGATGTGTATACGAATGAGTTCAAACATCATTTCCCGCGTTTGTTCGCTATGGTCTTCATAGTACTAATAGTGTATTTACTATACTAGCCTATAACCTTTACCGACGGATCTGGAAAAAATTTTGCGTACTTACTTTTTAGAACTTTGGGAAAATATAGGTACCTTCCACCTTCAGCTTGACATATACTCTCCAAATTTTTCTGCTGTACTCTAAGACCCGGAGGAAAGTATAATTACGGCACCCCGCAGATCAGAGGCCTGTCACCAGAGAAGAGATATTGCTGTCTCACTTGGTGGGATGGAGAATCTTTCTCTTCCTCTTCGTTTTCATAGTGGCCGACCACAATGAACTTCTCAAAGCTATCTTCTCGCAGATTAAAAAAATGGACGATCGCCTCAGGCAAATGTACTATTTTAAGTACATTTATGTGGTCGAGAGTTTGAATTTTTTTTGATAAAAACAACTCCAGTTAATTGTAAATGTTTCCAAAAAGCGTCACCTACATGCTAAATAAAGAATTTTCATGCGCGAGGCTTAAATCTTTTTAGATCAAAAACTTATTAATTACACAAGACACATAGTATTTCATTACAAGATCATTTTTACAGAGTACAAAAAAGTGAAAGTAACCCAGTGTCGAAAGAATTTACGTGGAAAATACTTTAAACAGAAATAATCTTTTGTTTTTATTGTCTTTTTTGTACAGTTCGGGTATTTAAAAAGCTTTTATATAATATTTAATTCCCTTAATGCGCGATGAACCATATTGGTGGGAGTCAAGTGCTCATTATGACTTCGACAAATATATTTATAAAGCAATTGTAGATACGAGCTGAAATTCTTGCGTTAGAATACGAACCGCCCACAAAAAAAATTAAAGAAAAGGAAAGATTATGTAAATAAAACTAAGTAAACAATTTGCCATCAGGAAAAATACCAGCGGTGTACCGACTATCGTCAAGTGGTGCATCTTTGAATATATTAACATTTCGATTACATACGAAATTTAAAATGCATTAAAATACTACACATACTTCGGTGGATAATGATAAAGCATTGGGTAATGTGGGTCGAAATCGTGAACGACAATAAAGTCATAAATCTGACGAGAAAATGTGTGCGGGGGAACATATTAAAAACGAAATTCAATTTGTTCGATGGCTCGATACGCCGACACAGGCTGGATCTGGGAGGATTCACTAACTATTTTATTGTATTGTATTTGGTCGTGGAGCCGTGTGAGGTAAACGCTAGTCCACTCCCAGCGAGCGAACCATTGTGTGAAAGCCAAAACAGGGGTTTCAAAGCATACAAAATAGGTCAAAAGTGTTTTCAATGTTTTATATTTATTTATTTAATTTACATGTAATCAGTGGCAAAAAAAATACGATTCGATTTTTCAATACCTAATTTGAAAGCTGTTTAGTTTCTGCTGAATAGCCAGATATAAATATTTTACCTGAGTAACAAATTTAGATTACGAAAAAACGCGTTTTTCTCCAATTCCTTTATTTGCTTTGACAACCACAGAAAAAATATAACTAAAACAAAAATACTGTAAGCAAAATACACATGAAGGTGGTGCCCTAACGCATGCAATAGTTTGTTTAGAGTAAGTAAAAGATGTTCACCGTCTCCCTAACTAGACCGAGGTCTATGGTAAATGATTTTCAGTGGTCCGCTGTATCCATCCACCCAGAGAGGTCTATTAAATCCATGGAATTTAAATAACAAGATTTTAAACTCAATAAACAAAATATAAGTTTAATACGAGTATAAGTTCAAAAGGTAAAAGATTACCAGAAAAAAATTGAATAAGATTGAAATAAGCATTCTTCAGATTATTTCAACTTGTTTAATACAAACTATGTTCTGGCATCAAGTTGTTCATGTCCTGTATATTATAAAATAACATATATACTCCGTTAAATACCAAGAATAGTGGATAATGAAAGAGAAAGAAAATGCTACTGTTGAAAACTAAAATTTTCTGATAAAAACATACAAAATTTAAGATAACACAAAGCAAATACCATCACCCAGTCTTTTCAAATAAAAATTTAAAATGACTGAATTATTTCAGTGCTTATACTATATAACCGAAAAGTTTGAAAGCGAATGGTCACATTCAGTGAGAATTTTTGATTAATTTGTCAATACAATTTTGTTTCTATCTTACTATTTTATCTATACCTATCTTGTTTCTATTTTCATTAATTTGTCTTATGTTTTTAAAATGATTTTATTATACTTTAATATTAATTATGTTATTGTAGTGTTAATTATGTTATAGGTACTGTTTATATTACTTTTTCTTATAACGCAGAAAATACATAAAAATATGAAGCAGTTTCTCTAAAATAAGCCTAACCTAAGTGAGAAATCGCCAGAATTTCTTTCCGTGAATAATTTATATGAACAAAAAATACTAGGAAGAAAATAATAGCACATAAGTAAAAATAATATCACTGACATACGAATATTTCAACTACATATTCCCGTGGATAGTAAACCTTCTGCTCGATGTTTTTCATATTTTTATGTGTTAATAAATATGTTTAAATATTTTTTGTTATTTCACTAGGATTTATTCAAATTGCGAGCGGTCCACGGACGTGTTTTATGTTTATTTCCATATGTTACCTCCCTAGTAGATGATATTTAGTTTCCATTTTGGGAGGCCGCCAAAGCAACAAAATACGCTAAGCCGTATTTACGATCACAACTCAATTTCAAATACATTACCACCGTTCAGAAAGTCAATAAAATTCGGCATCGCTCCGTCGGCCGTATTATTAGTAGTTAAAAAAAAACTTTACGAGATATTCTTTTGGAAAACATTAAGACGTTCGCCGGGAACAAAAAGCGCTCCTGGACCAAGGCACGGGAGGGAAAGTTTCCCTCGGGAGACTTTTACGGGTCTCGAGCCAATCGGGAACACTGTAGAATGGGAGAAGTTTCATAAATACAGGCTACTGCCGGCCTCCAGGCGCGCGATGGTAACCGCCAAATTTCTAATTAAAGTTCAGGGACACTACCTTCATTCGCGTACAACTTTTTATTTTACCTTCTTATATATATATATATTTTTATAATGTAAGCACTTTGTCTTATACCACCGCAAATATACTTATAATATAATAAGTATATTGTACCAATTTTAAGTAGACTACAAGAAAAATATTATAAAAAACTATCTCACGTATTTTAGATACCTACATATACAGGGTTATTTGGAAAACATTAATAACCTCGCAGGACTATATTTCTGCTTTAATTATGAGTCGAAAATGTTCAAGCAACCGTGACCTAACATCAATAGTTATGGGGATATGCGATATCTTTTTTTTTCTCAATATTTCTGACTTTTTGTAAAACGTCGGACTTTCATTCAGTAACTTATATTGAATATGAAAAACTCATTCCCTTTAATAAAAATCAAATAAAATAATAAAAGTGTTTCAATTCCAATTGGAAAATATTTCAATTGGAATTTCTGCAGGATTTTCATAATGCATTTTTCGTAATCGATAAGTTACTATAATATTAAATTAACTTCAATGTTTTGTAAAATAATGTTTTTTTGAGGTATAGAAATTTAAAATTAATTAAAACACAAAAATCGCAATTATGGCTAAGGTTGGAGAGATAATTTAATTAATGTTATTAAATTAATTAATTAATTTAATTAATTAATTAATTTAATTAATTATTAATTAAATTAATTGTTAATTTAATTAATTATTAATTTAATTAATTGTTAATTTAATTAATTAATTTAATTCAGAATATTTTGAGTTTGTTCAAATAACAAAAATTGGAAATAATATTTCCTGGCGTATCCTAGTGTAATGCAAGTATTCGGATGAATTTCATTACACAATAAAGTATATTGCTCTCAAAATTCCGTAAAAAATCAATGTAGATTTTCTCATTAGCGACATCTGTGGGGATTTAGGGGAATGAAAATGTCTTTGTACAGGCCGCATGGAAAGGCGATTACAACTCATATGTGAAAGCTTTCCACGCAATTTGAACATATATACAACTTCCAAAAAATGAATAAGCATGGTATCATGGGTGGAAATGGCGAATGTTACAATTGTGTAAAGTGACCACTTAAGCCAACCATAAAGATAGGTCATAAGTCCTATGTACACCCAAATGACTTCTATACCTACTTTCCCATAATAAATACAGTTTCGTCTCTGAGAGATATCTATAATATACATTAATTAATTAATTTAATTTAATTGACTTTTTGGAGAGATAATTTCATACCATGAGTGTTTAAATATTAAGATACCGCGAATTTCAAAATAAATTTGCACAATCTGCAAGCGTTGTTCTGGCGTTCATCTATTCATGGTGAAATGGCAAACCAACTAAATTAGCTGACAGCTGTCATATTGGCTGTCGCTGGAAAAAGTGTTGCCAATTCGAAAAACAAACCTCTAAAAATACACTGGTATAAAATTTTCTTTCCAATAGAGCTAATGAATAACATGGGCGCTACCACGATTTTTACGTGTATGATGTGTATATTAATAAAAATAATATAAGGTAATAACGAATCTGTAATAGACAATTCGGATGCTAAAAAATATATAACAAATCAACCTCTTTGCCAGACTAATGGGCCTCAAATACGCAACTATAACTATGTACATGTAGGTGACCCGGGTGATATCTTATACTTGACTTATTATATTAATTTACCAACTATTTTTCACACAGGATTTTAACAGAGGGAATTTATATTAAATAAAGTTCTATTATAGGAGGATGTATTAATAAAAAAAGTGCTATGTAAGCTCACAAATAAAAATTTTAAGCATTATCTTCTACATATATGAATATGTATTATTAATTGTTTTAAACTACAAGATATAATTGGCTACACTAATGTTTTTTTTATTTAATTAATATCATTGTGATATCTAGTTTTATTTACTGCGAAGAAAACAGTATTCTTTTACTGTAGTTTCTTTTTTTCTTACTGAAAATATTTTCTTCTCAATGGACACATAATAGCGTTTTATTTATATTTATAATTTGCCATAATGCAGTGTACAACTTTATTATTGTTCATATTTTACGACAAACTATGTTTGAAAAAAGGGACCCACAAACAATTCGAGGAATGGAGCGTAATAAAATATATCTTTGAAACATCTAAATGAGTTATTTAATTACATTTAATTAGGGGCCTAGTTCGGTAAAATTGAGGTGGATTTGTGCTTTGTAAGGTTATGTTATCAATGATCCACATACCCATTCGAAAAATATGCAAATAAGATAGTATGATATAGGCAATATTTCGCAAAACTAATGTAATAAAATAATTTTATGTATTTACAAATTGAGAAAACATTCCACAGTCACGGATATTTGGAAGAATGAATGCAAGATTTTATATTTTTGTAGACAAATAGAGATTCAAGTAATAGGTCGCACTGGCATAAAACAAGCACTACCCCCTTTGCTCATTCACCTTTCCTGGTATATAAATATGTACTGAATGCCGCCCGTTACAAAATTCACATTATTTATTTTTACAACCCCGCGTAAAACAATGGAAACCCTCTCCCTTAAATCCTTATTAAAAATTACAATTATATCTGGATCCTTGGAAAATTACGTAACGTAAGTAGGTATTTAAAGTAATTAATTTGCTACAAAATAATTAACAATATAATTTTTTTTAAATACATTCTTTGAGATATAATTTACATTTGTTAACTACCTCAATATATTTCACTTATCCTAGATATTTCTCTGGATTTTTAAAGTAGCCTCGAATGTGTAAAAAAACGGTGTGATAAAACCTTTGTTGATATAATTATTAAATGAAATACTAAAATCAATGCGGTTTGTATAAAGATTGATACTTTTTTTAAAAAATAATGAAAAAAGTTCATATACAGTATATTATATAATATTCATTCAAGTCACAAAAAATATAAGACCGATTTTAGAAAATACATATAAGGTTTAGTGAGAAATAGTACTCGTGTTGACACAGAAGGTAGATAAAATAAAGAATAACCCTTTGTTTTACAGCAAAAGGTGGTGCGTAGGCTTCGGGGGTCAGGGTTCACATTGGATTTCCTTGCCCGTAGTTATTCGCTGTCACTTTTCGTTTTAAATGTACGTTTTAATATTATTTATCGTCGCGCGGCGCGGCGGAGCTGGAGATCACATTGGCCGCGCACGGAGCGAACAAAAGTTCCCATCATTTAAGGTAAGTACTCAAATTGGAACTTTACATTGGTAAATATTAATATGTTCTCAGGTTTTCGCTGTGGAGAAATGCAATTAATTGCCAAAGAGACCTTGGTAGTTTCTGCAATGACTCAATACAACGTAATATAGCAATATAACGTAACAATCATGCTTGGCCGCAATTATAACATAAAATTGTATACTTAATCAATTTTGACGTTTGACAGATTTAAAAAAAAATGTGATGCGGACGCGAATACGTGTCGCATTAATTTTTTTCAAATAACGCTTGTGCTATTAAAACAGGAATAACTTACTAGTGTCCTGAAACGGGGTTCAAACTACCGACTGCCAGATCACTAGGCGAGAATCATGACCACCTACACCAACAAGATACTTAAGCTGCCCAAGAGAAATGTCAAAATATCTTGACATTTCTCTTACTAACTTTACATCCCGTTAATTTTTGTTACTGATAGGACAATTTTTTTATTCTAAAATTAAGGGATGGTGTGGATTTAGTTCACCGCTAGATTAGATCACTAGACGAAATTTATAAGTATCACTACATAAAATCTAGAAGAATCCAAAGGATATACATTTGTAAAACGAGCTTTATTAGCAGGCGTCCACTTTTTAAGGTGCTAGAACCAGTGCTAGATTGATCGAAAAATGTATGCCTAAAATGGCTATCATCATCAACTGTTTTTTATCCAATGCTGGATGAAGGCTTTCCGCGGATCTCCCATTTTTTCGTTAATTATTTGAGTGACGCATCCATGTCAATTGAAATTTCAATTTCTTAGCGCATTCAATTATATTAACAACTATCATCGGTTATTTTGTCCACACTCTTCGTGTGCGTCTCTTTGCGTTACTCGAAGGTTTCGGACACCCCTTTTGTGGAGAACCAGAATGTTTCCCAATCATATATACAAGTATGCATTGATTGAACAATTTTTGCTTTAGACACAGTGTAAGATCAATTTTGAAATTCATATTATTGACGGATTTAGCTTTAAGATTGTAAGAATTATTCATGATTATCTTTTAAATGTATGGAAAACATAAACTACATATGAAGGCGTCCCTATAAATAGGATCTATATAGTACGAGTACATCAGGTAACAAAGTGATTGTTTTAAAATAATCGATATAACAGTATGCACTATGTGCGGTATTTTATTTTTCAAGATTTCAACTCAATCTTGCCGAAATTCGACCTTAAAAGTTGGCTAACGTAGAAAAAGGGTTAATATTCATCCATTATTACCTGTAACAAATATGACGGTTTCCGACATTTCGACGATGTCATTGGGATTGCTTAACAACATGAATAAACAAATAAAACGTAAAATTAATGTCCATAATTGGCAAGTGTATAATAGAAAATAACAAAAAACTGAAATTCTGGTTATTTATATCACTACGTTTATCTCTCTTCTGAAAAGTTTTGTTTTTGCGTATAGCCCTTTTTTTAGGGACGCCTTCATATGTTATCTCTATTTAATTTTAATTACCTACATAATTTAATTTAACTGTTTAAATTTCGAGAGTATCAGAAACTCCCATCGATAGGTGAAGTATAAAACAATAAATTAGCTCAAATAGAGGTAACATGTTTTCCATTCATTTTAATGATCATTTGAAAATCATATTCAGACGTCTCGATGTACTCTAACCTAGCTATTCGGAACAATAGAGAATCTAAAGACTTCCTAAAAATAGTCTTTGATAAAAGAGTTGGCAAGAACACACTTGTTAATTAATACTAACGACCTCCACCGCAACTGTCAGATTTTAATTGAATACGGTGTCAGACCGTACGAGTCGTTCACACGTACAAATTCTAATAGGCCACTTGAGCGGGGTGATATGACCTAAAAGCCTTTAATTATGGGGCTTTAATCGCGCCTAATAACAACCCGAATAACGAGGCTCGCCCGCCCTTCCGCCAGGGGTGGCAGCGCCGGTGCGGAGGGGTGATTTAGTGTCATGGAACCTGGCAATTATTATATTATCAAAAGAGGATTCTCGTGAAAGACGTCAAAGCTTCCGATGCACAATGGGGCCGGCGGATTAATTGAAATCGAAAGCGAACAATTAAAGGGTTATCTCTCCAAGGAGCACCCTCGCGGAGGACGAGGACAGAGCCGGATGTTGGGAAAATTAAAATAAGCGCAGTAAATATATTACACAAAATCGATGGCGGAAAATCTTGGCTGAGGTTAATTTTATTTAAAATCAACAGATGTTTAGATATTCGGCCGTATTCAGAACTAAGCAATATTGCAATATCTTGAGTTACGAGTATGTATAACATTGTAATCACGTGCATTTTGACGTTTTAAGTTTGACAGGTTTGAAATTAATGAATTCAATCAGAATGTTGGCAGAGCCGTAATCATACGTTTAGAAACGCAACACATGACTTTGATTTTACTGTTTTTAATTTACTTGAGATATATGCTTAGCGTATCCAATTTTTATGTCCTCATAAATTTTTATGTAGGCTCAAATAAGTAAAATGAGAAAAATTAAATATTCTTAAGTAATATTATATCCCTATACATTTACGCCATATTAATTCATTTATAAATATTAATACTTATAATAAGTATAAAAAACACGATAAACTGTAAAGCTTATTTTATCTATTTAAACGTCTTTTGTTAATATATCACGAACCATAATCAAACATAATTTTACGTGGAAATCTGGTTTAAGAGATTTATTCCGTCGATGAATTTGCTTTTACGCATCTCTACTTAAAAAATAATAGATTAGCTTTAAATTAATAAACGAAATTAACCGGATAACTTATAATAATATTTATAACTTATTATAATAACATGAAAATTGTATAAATAAAAATAAACATTCTAGTAAGTTTAATATGTTACAAAGACCCTGCATTTGGACGGTCACTGTAGTTGGATTCGAAACGTCAGCCAGTGAGGTCAGAAACATACGGCAGAATAGCCCAGGAAACTAGACAGAAGGTAGACAACATTACTCAAATCTAGATTGATAATTATTAAAAAAATAAGTATTTTGTTATGATTAATAAAGATAATAAAAAGTCTACAACCACGCCAATCCGTACCTGGCATGCCCTGGCCAATGAAATGGAAAAGGGGATAAATTTTCAATCAAACTATAAAACCGTTTTATAATTGTTATTAATTACAGGACTAGATATATAAAGCAGAGTAGGTACCCACGCCTTATAAGGCTACTCAAAATTATTAAGTCTCATCGGCAGTCTCGCTAGGAATGAGTCATACATACACTAAGTTAGCCTAGCGTATATTGGCTGAAGGAAACTGAATAACTAAACTAAATAATGTGACTACAAAACATTTTGACGTTTGAGTCCGAGGCCAGCGTGACATTTTTTTACCGACAGTAGACAGTAGTGCTCAGATTTTTACCGACAAATCTCTGAGATAAGTGATCAAGATGTTAATCCTTGTACGTGCACCATTATAATATAAATATTTATATATATCAAAGAAGCATGACCAAAATTTTGATGGAACTGTATTTTGCATGGTTTCCTGGACAAACATTTTGTTTCTTGAAATTCAAAATTGTTATATTAGGTGTTAATATAAGCAGTGTCCTTTTTTTTCAAATTTAAAAATACGCACCAAAAATAAAACAAATCAGCAAAAGAATTCATTAGAAAGAAAAATTTGTGCACTAAAAGTGATTCTGTATGCTTTTGCGCTACATTTATTATTTTATGTAATTAAAGACCTTCAAAATGGAATGGCAAGTAGATAAAAATGAGCACTTTCAACATTTTCTGTTCGAATGACGAATTATACAAAGTCGAGGTAGGATAGTTTTTATCGCAGAGGCATGAATAAATTGTAGAACATTGGCAAGAAGCTTTAAATAATAAAGTAGAGTACATAATTGACTAGTCTGTCTATAATTAATTTTTGGTGGGTCTTGAAAACGTAAAAATAACAAACCTGATTTTTAAATATGTTTAACGGGACAGCACTAAACACTATTCTAATCATTGACAGACGCTTTTCAAGGGTCATTTCTTCCGCCTGACGCTTTGAAGCTCTATAAATTATAATATCATTAAGGTTATAGTAACAAATCTGAATTTTATATATTTTATTCGGGCCACTATTTAACAATATTACCCGATACCTTATATTTTAACGATTTCATGAATCCAGACAGAATCCCCATAACTCAAATGTTATAATATTTAAACAATAAAAATATTTTAGGTTTGATATCTCATTATCAATAAAAATAAAAATATAGATATATAAATAACGACATCTGTATTGGATTATGGGAATGACAAAGTTTTCGACTGCAGGTGGCGGTAACAAAAATACATCTCACATACTAAACAAGGTGTGTAAGTTAAACACATCCACCGCTTAACCAGGACCGTTTTATGAGCAAAAGCTCCCATATCGGTCCTTCTCATTCGTCTCCAGGTTCATATACAACTTTAAAAAAAATGTGGTAGTCAATCATGGGTGGAATTGGTGAATGTTATATTGTGTAAAGTGATCACTTAAGTCAGCCGTACGATACGCCGTAATCCTACTTTAGAATAGCGTAACCCCAGTTGGGGACTGCGTGTGTGATAATGGCCTTGCATATGTATCACTGGACAGTTTGCCATTTCTGCCCATCATTGGATACATCGTAGAAAGTGCACGTGACGAAGAATTAAAAAAACTAATATGAAACGTGGGTCTGCAGTGAGCACACGAACGGTTCATATAATAAATAGTATTAAAAAATCATTATTCACACGGTGCCCCATTTGTCTCGTGAGCTAACCAGCGCCGTTCGCACGCCTGTCGCCCGTCCAATAATTGAAATGAAAATATGGCTCCGCGCGCCCTGCGAAGGTTGTGGTCTCGGATTTATACGGTGTAATTACAGCCCCTGTGAATAATTTTCAGACGGGCCGCGGCAGGAGAGCCGGCCGCGGTCAATTAGTCTCGATGCAAATTAATTACCGGCCCGTTCAGAGGCGTCCGTGTCCGGCGACCGGGACTCACAACTGCAATCATCGATCTCTGATAATGATGCGGGGTGGTGCATGCGACACCGCGCCTTCGTATTACGGATGTCGCGAATACCATTAAATCTGGCGAGGACAAATAGTTTGGTACAGTCACGAATACGAACAATGTCTATTCATATAGAAAGAGTACATATTCTAACGAAATGAATACCTTGTAATATTGTCGCTTTGGAACAACATTATGGATGCTCTAGATCAGCCTATAGCAGCTTCGGATAATCTACGACATTCGGGAGACGCCTGGACGGAAACTTTCTCCTAAACACTAGAAAGGAAAATAATCTTCTCGGAAGTTCGAAAGACCAGCAGCACCGCACTGCGTAATATTTTTGTTTTGACATTTTTATCGGTGCGAAATAAGCTGCGGATGATGGCCGGTGTGGCCAGTCGTGGAATTTCAGAAGCGAGAGGAATTAAGCGAAGTGATCAAGGGAAGTACCTAAGTGGCGAAATAAATAAGTGCGACTTCCATGTGCAAGAATTGAATATTCTAGCGAAAGATAAGTAAAGTGTTACCCAATTTTTGTTAATCGTTAATTAATAAACGCCGCGACCTGTGACAATATTAAGTATTTAATAATAAAATTAAAAATTTATCATTTGAGAGGGCTGTGTGACGAAACGTTGGTACGTACACATGTCGATTCTTTGAATTGAAAAATGAGTAGCTTGTTGGTGTAGTGGTTATGATTCTCGGCTAGTGACCTAACGGTCGGTGATTTAAACCCCATTCCAGAACACCATAGCACAAGCGATTAATTTAAGTCGATCATAGTAAGAATATTGATGCGGAACATATTCCATGTTCGCTTATATGTATTTCAACAAAAAAAAACTATTTTCGTATAACAATTGGTAAATGTCGTGTATTATGAAATATAACAATTTAACATATCAGGTTAATATACACATATGGGAAAAATACATGACATAATGTTAAAATAATATTTTCCTGAATACGTAGGTACTTATTTTTAATGACACAATAAAATATATTAGTTACCCAGTACAGTGTTCTTGACTTTGAGAATAAATTGAAAAAAATACCATTAAAAATATTCTCAAGTTTTCACGGGCGTTCAGAATAATCTGGTTTGAAATATCTGGGGTTTTCTGTCATAGGTCTATTATCAGGATTACTCACATCAAACCAACACACCCCAGAAAACTTTAACCATAAAAAATGCTATGCATTATTAACTCTATCCACATATTATGAATACTTTTATTTTTAAGAACATACATTGTAATGATATTAATTACCTAATGAAGGAGTTGGGGTTTTCTATAATTCCACGATCGCTTACAAAAATTTACTATACTGTTTTAAAGTGAGCAAGCGAGCATCTGTCATCTTGTTTTGCATTAAAATAATGTTCTCATGAAACATAAAGGAGAAACAATCAACCAAATTACAAATTTGACAGTATTCAACTTTTTTTTGTTGATATACACATTTATTTTCGGACACCTGTCCGTGTACTTGACTTGACCATCTGTTAACAATGAGCCAGCCACCACTGCTGAAGCTCGACAAAATAATGCGTTGTTGAAGGTGAGTCCTTTCCTTTCCCCTAAAAGTTCATGTATTCACAGAAATATTTAGGATTGAGTCTTACGTGTTTAACTATGAGGCAAATTAAGAAAATCTCTTAATCTGGGAAGGTACATTTAGATTCGAATCAAATGAATAAATATTGAGCCTTCGCTTCTGAAATTCAAATATATATGAACTGTTAAATTTCTTTAGTTTTTTAACTAAACCATGTTCCTGAAATGACTTTTGCAGAAAAGAAGCGATGACATTTTTGTAAATCGTTAAAAATTAAATATATACATATTAGTATAGGGGGGCTTCAAACACAATGGACGAATAAAAATATCTGTAGTACAAGTCCTGCGGAAGAAGATAAAGGAATAAAAATAAGATTAGATTATTCCTAATGAACCAGTAAATGATTTTTTTTGGAGAAAGAGCTATGAAATTTGGAATCACTAAATCACTTTGATTCCAAATAAGACTTAAAAAACAAAGACTTAAAAAAAGTTACGAAATTTTGCGTACCCACTGCTCTCTTTGTAACCAGAAGACAATATCTATATAGGTACATATACATGTTACAAATTTACAGTCGATAACTATGAGCATTTAAAGAAATTATAAATAATAATTGAAATAAATATTGATTGTATTATTTGTATGTATCTTCTTTCTTATATTATTTGATTAATTACACCTAGGTACATGTTTCGGAAAAACCTTTCCATAGTCATTTTTTGTTTTTCTAAATTATTTGATAAATAATTTTTAAATATTAGGTCCTTACATATGAAATTGACGTTTAGTATGGGAGGAACATAAAGCCGATTTTTTTTATTATAATATATTTATTTAATCAAAGTATGTACCATTGCTATCTATGCACTTTTGCCATCTCATAGGTAGTTCATCGATCCCTTTACTTAAAAAACCATTCGGACGGGAATCGATAAAATCTTTGAAGGCGGTTTGGACTGCCCCATCGGAGTTGAATTTTTTCCTTTGCAAGAAGTTATCCAAATTTCGAAAAAAATTGTAATCTATTGGGGCAAGGTCCGGAGAGTACGGTGGATGTCTTAGACATTCCAATTGAAGCTCCTCTAATTTGGTAGCCGTCTGTTGTGCAGTGTGTGGTCTAGCGTTATCATGAAGCAGCAGTGGCCTAGAGCGATTACCCAGCCTCGATTGTTTAGCAGCTAGCTTTTCCATCATGGTTTGCAGTTGCTGACAATAGACATCTGCCGTAATCGTCTGGCCAGATTTAAGAAAGCTGTAGTGAACGACACCAGCACTAGTCCACCAAACGCTCACAAGTAACTTTTTTGGAGTCAATTTTCGCTTGGGGCATGGTTTGGCTGGTTCGGCAGGGTTCAGCCATTGCGATGAGCGCTTCCGATTATCGTACAGGATCCACTTTTCATCACAGGTAATGATTCGATTTAAAATCCCTTCATTATTGTGCCGGTTGAGTAATGCAACGCAGCAGTCAACGCGCGTTTGTTGATTTGCTTCACTCAATTCGTGAGGTACCCACCTTTCAAGCTTTTTCACCTTACCAATTTGCTTCAAGTGGATTAAAACAGTTTTATCACTAACACCGCAGCCTGCAGCTAACTCGGATGTGGTTTGCGATGGATCCGCTTCCACAATAGCCTTCAATTCTTCATTATCAACTTTGGTCTCCGGCCGTCCACGGGGCTTGTTCTGCAGGTCGAAATTTCCAGAACGAAAACGTTGGAACCAAAAACGCACTGTGTTTTCTTTTGCGGCACCGTCGCCATACACATCATTAATCCTTCGAGCCGTTTCTGCAGCACTGGTGCCACGGTGGAACTCGTACTCGTAAATAACGCGATATTTCAAGTTTTTCATTTTGTAAACTGAGTGACGCAAAGAAAAAAACAATTGAGGAAAAAACAAATGAATTATAATTTTCAAAACACAAATACATAAGTAAATAGCTGTATAAATTTGGATTTGGAATTCCTAACCAAAGAGAAGATATTTGAGATCAAATTTGCCAGTACGGCAAAACGTGAATTTCATATGTAAGGACCTAATATTATTGCTGAAGTTCTTGATTACTCAAAATTATTGGAAAAAAAATTTAAATTGGGCTGGTAGTTAAATTAAATTGATTATTATAATATTTTGTTTACTATTTACATGCTTACTATTTTCTAATGATTCTAAATTATTCAATTTCAGACCAAAATTATTTATGTGTAAAATAGAAAGTCCTAAATTTTTATAATAGGTGCAATTAATCAAATAATATAAGTAGATACATACAAATAATACAATCAATATTTTATAAAAAGTTCAATCTACAATTCTGAATCAATTGAAAAAAAGTACATGCGAGTCGGTGATCAATTTGCTCCACGATAAATCGGCATAAGAAATGCATCTCGAATTTGCGTAGTATGTAATCAAAGTGCGCTCATCGCAATTCAGCCATCGACATGATTGAATAGTTTACATATTCGTACAACAAAATAGCTAATGGGAAAATCATTTGCTAACAATTAATTCCTTAACTAGTATAATTTTTTATTAGTTTTGCTTGATTTATTTTTATAAATTAGTAAAGTAGGGGATGAGTTTTTTAAAATATTTTATAATTACTTAACATTTAATTATGAAGACATAACTGTAGAGTATACGGTATTATTTTAAAATATAAAATAAGATTACAAATATTTTACAACCACAGAAAAAAAAATTACTATAAAGAAGTTACAGATGTTACACGAAGTTACGGGGATATACAGACAGACAGACAGACGGATGGACGGACGGACAGCAAAATTATTATAATTGGGGTCATATTGGGGTGGAAGGTGCAGATTTGGTGTGAACTGACATTCTCAAACAGTCTCATGATCATCATATGTCTTAAAGATGTCAGAAATACTTGTTTTTTGGTTTCAATTATACATTTATTCTGATTAGTTTTACCAACACGCCGTTTCCACGTAGAGGTATGCAGAGAGGATAGAGCTCACCTCATTCACATTTATACATCTTCGCATGTAAGCTCGATGATTGTTAGGCTTGTAACGGGACCATCTTCCAGTATTGGTTAATCTAGTCGTGCTACGTCTTCCGAGGTCGCACTTTCTGGCACCGTCAACACTTGCTTTGTTATATATCTTTTTTACCATTCTTTCGCTAAAGATGCAAAAATAACATGAGCGACACTTTAATTCTGTTGATTATGCTGAGATCAGCTTTACAATTCATTCCTAACATCTTCATTCTTTGCTCTGATTATTAGAGGGAGATTTTTAAGAACTGAGTACCTTAATTACCAATTTTAGTTATTTTAATTAATAATGATAATCAAGAAAACTAAAATAATTTTGGGCTATGGCAAATTTAATTTCACGCTTTATTAAAGACTTGTAAATATAAGCAGGGGACCCAGGCGCCTTGGGAAGCCGTCCAAGGCACCGAAAACATAACAACGTTCACATCACAATTTTCAATAATCGCAACGCCATATACGGGGGTAACGGAATAGCGAAAGGAATCGGTAATGCTGTGATTTATGGCGGCGCGCACTGGCGCCACCTGCGCTCGTGACGGCCCGTGGGCGAGACGACTCATGTCTCCGCGCAGCACACTCCTAGGGAAGAGGTGCGGGACGGCGAACACGCCTCGCCTGGAGACTAGCTGTCTTCTAGGCGGGCGGACCGGGGCCTGCGCGAACATTCGGCTAAATTCGGCAAATTTGAAAAAGCTATATATATTTTTTTAATTTATATAAAATAACTTTGTAAACACCACTTTTTTATTGAAAAAAATTCGACGCGTTTCGAAGCCAATGGCTTCTTCGTCGGTATAACAAAAATAAAATTTAAAAAATCGAAGTATAGATCAAAATATTAAAGTTATATATGAAAAATGATAATATAAAGTACCTACTTAACATGAAAATAAAATGCACACGAATAAAATAAAATATAATATAATAAAATTTTATAATAAATAAATTTTATAATAAAATTTAAATATTATAAAATAAAATAAAATACTAGCTATATTTGAAGAAGATGCTATATTTTTTTTATTTTTTTTATTTCTACGATTTACACCTATTACAATAAAAAAATAATCTTATACATATCTAGATAACAGTGTACATTATATATGTAAATAATATCTGCATGCTTGATCATTTACAAATGTATACATATACATACATATGAAATTTACAACACAACATCTTTTGTAATAGTTGTTGTATTGTTGTGTTTTGTTTGCTAGGGGATTTGATTATGCTAGAATAATGCGTACGTAAAATGTGCCTTAAATAGACGCAAGGGGGATATTCTTCTGCACTGATCCAATCCCCTCTCATAAAAACGGGGTTTTGTTCATCTCTTTACAAATTATTACCCTGTGACAGAATGCTTAAAAAAAAACATATTTTTGCTAAGTACATAAATCACAAATTAAGTAAAGGCAATTATAAAGTGTATATCAGTAAGAACAAAGACATGTATTCATGTATGTATTAACAAAGTTTAATCAAATAAATTGACGGTAAAATGTTCGTTAAGGAGATTTCGGTAACGACTGAAATTAATGTTGAGAACATCTGTAATTTGTGCATACTCGTTTCCTAGGATGGAAAGTCTGTTGATCGTGGAGTATTTTTGATGAGATGTGTTGCTTTTGTTGCAGTAAAAGGATGCTTATGAAGAATTAATTTCTGATCTCTACGCACTCAAGCGTGCATTAATAGTTCTGATATATGGAGCTTTTTTTCTTTCTTTCTAATTTATGACGCTACTTGAAGCCCAGGTATCATAAAAATACCTAGACTTACAAATGTACTGTGATGGGAAATGTGAAAATACAAAATTATTAAAACTGATAATAAAAATGAAAAGAATCATCGATGCACTCGATGGTGGATTAATGATTCTGATATATGGCACTTTTGGTGATTTTTATTTTATTTGTAATAAATACTTGAAGCCGCAGGCATTACAAAAATACCTAAACTTATCATACAGATGTATTGTGACCTCACTAAGAATAGAGCCTAGATTTTCTGGTACGAGCTTTACTTGTGTTTACAATTTTCTTTTTCCAACATTCAGTTCCTTAATGTTCTGCAATGCTGTGATTGTTGGGATTCACTGTTTGATTTTGCCTGTACTACAAACTTGATTACTCCAAAACTTTTTTGTGCGTTTTTCTATGTACCTACTATATACTTACGAATTATTTTACAATATTTTCTATATATTCTGTTAACCAACATTTCATTTCTGTTTATTTTCTTATTCCTATGAATTTATTATTAATTATAACGGATTTGGCGGACACTACAATTTCCGTAGCTCACAACCGATTGATCTGGTAATTATATTGGAGCTTCGTTGGTCAGCTATGTCGATTTAAAATATTGGCTACTTAAAACCATACAAAATTAACTTCGTTAGTATTGGATCTAGATGAAATAGTAAAAACCATACGAAATCAGCCTGATTCAGTGGACGGGACAGTACTGGATTTGATTTTTTAATATCTCAAAATCATCTCAATGATTAACTAATGTTAAAATGGACGAGAAATATTGTTTTGCGTTAAAGCTCGTACCTATGAACGTCTTAAAGAAGACTAATAAAGTATTATATATTATTAACCTTAGCAATTCAAGGGCCCTTTAGTAGTTCCGTCCATTTCCCCTGTTCATTATGCACCTTGATGATTTCCATTCAAAAAGTGTCATATTACATGTCGATTGGTAACATTATTGCTGTGCCTGTACGAACTGAATCACAGGCAATTTATGATTCACGACGATATATTTCCCCCCCCGGTGTAAGTTGTAACTAGAGCCGGATAGATTACCTAAATACGCTAACTTGTGCACCAGACGAGCAAGTCCTGGTTGACGCGTAATTTATGACTAAGAATTTTCAGAATTACTCGCTGTATTCAAAGAATCAGAAAAACTTAAACACAGTCATCACCGGAGCACGCCTAGATTATGCAAAAAAAACCAGTCGTGAATTACGCAAATAAAAGAAGACAGATTAGGCACTATAATAATATGATTGGTGACACAAGAAGATATTTTGTATTTCGCGAATTATACACTTATGTATGGCGTATTCAAAATAGTTTATTAGCAGTACGTAATTACTGTTGCTGACTCCATTACTCACTATGGATCAAAACGCTTAACCACCCACGGCACATATTTGAGTTATTGTTCTGACGAGACGATAAAAAATAATATAAAAATATTACTCATTTATAATGATGTCAATCAAATTTATGGCGAGATGTTCACGGCGAGCGAGAATGCAAAACGAGCTTTTTTTACTAGAGAAATACTTAATAAATAATATGCTCGTATAATTTTCAACGAATAAGAGGATGTATCTGAAAACGATTGGTAAATAAAATTTTAGTTGTAAGGATTCTGGTAATGCGAGTGAGATTCAGCGGCGACGAGCACTTTTTCTCGTAGCTTCTCTTAAATTTTGTATTGCATTTTTGTAAGCAATGTTATCAAATTAAAAATTATTTATTAAGTTCTATATATTTAAAATGCAAATTTGTTTTAAAACGACACTTATTTAATTGAGTAATAAATTACCGAACCAACGACGTTTAAGAACTGAAGAAAATTGCTCCAATTTGTGGACTCAATAATTGTATTTATTTGCGTTGTTTTCACCTATTACAAAATAAACGATTATTTTTAATTATTAAAAAAATTTAAATCGGTAAGCTTGCTTATTTTCTCAAAATTTATGTTTTAAAAGATACTGTGTATAAGAATCTATGGATATTTTTGGTGATTTTTTCAACACCTTTACATCCTTATTGAATTAAAAGAATAAATATAATTATTTTAAAGTACAAAAAAATCAAAAACTTATTTAGAATTCTGTTTCAACCATTTAATCAAGACAGTATACTGTATCTTAAATACGCTTTATCTGTGTTTTCAAACGGTGTGTTGCAGCACATGAATGTTTTGGTGACAGACAGTATTGTCAAATGTGTAATTAACCATTTCTTATATTTTTTAGACCTGCTCTATTCGTAATCTACCGTCGAATTGCCGCCTTGTTAACCATAGTTGCGCGCGTCACATAATGAACGAAAAACTATGTATGTCAATCGCACAGGATTAATAGAATTGCTCTTTTATAGTAAGCGTAACGTCTAATTATTATTATGTTGATACATAAGAGTATGGCAAATCATCAAGCGTACTGCCATAGAAAAAAGATTGAGAAACACTGACTTAGTCTAAATAATTGCAAATCTGAACCTTACGAAAAAGAAAACAAATTATATTAATTTACATATTAAAAAGTTATTTACCTACTTTATTTATTTAGCCCAGCTGAAGATATGCCCGCCGGAAGCGATTTAATTTATTTTAAACGGTATTATGATTAAAGTTTACTTTAAAGTAAAAGTATTATGATGGATGTTAATTACGTCACGTGTTGAAAACGTACATTTAACATACTTATTTATGAATTATTGGTTAATTATTGAATAAACCATGGAATAAAAAATAATATAATGGCATAAATAAATAACGACAAAGGTAATTTGAGAAGTTGCCCTACAGCTTCCATTGAAAATTGATTAAATCTAAATTTTATTATCAAATTTATAACGAGCAGAAGCGATAAAAACGGTTTTATAAATTTTTATAAACAAATAATTTTAATCTATTAATGTGTATTATAAATTTTTCACAGAGACGAAACTGTATTTTTATGGGAAAGTAGGTATAGAAGTCTTTTGGGTGTACATAGGGCTTACGACCTATCGTACGGCTGGCTTAAGTGATCTTAAATGATTTACACACTGTAACGTTCGCCATTTCCACCCATGATAGAATACCATGTTTACTAATTTTTGGAAGTTGTATATATTTAAAAATGTCCTTAGGTTTTCACGGCCATTCAGAATCTTCCGTGTATAGTTTTCTGGGATATTCTGCCGTGTATATGTGACCTTTCTGGCCAACGTTTCGGATCCCATTGCAGGGTCCATCATCAGGGCTGATGTGATGAGTGAGTGTTGAAGTGTAGTTTAAGTATTGCCTTGCAATACCGTACCGAAGTCAGGGTGTCTCCAAGTTTGTGTTATGTTAAATACTGGATTGCAGTACCGTGTCGAAAGCAAGGTGTGTGTCTTGATGTAGTGTGTTATGTATCTACTAACGGATGTCGGACTGTGCGGATCGTCGATTTGATTCATCCTGCAGCGCCGGATACCACGATGTTTTTAACTTAAGGCCGTCATCCCTATTAATGTTTACCGGATGCTTGTATATTTCAATTGCTTCTTTGACCAGGCGCGTGTGGTGACTTTTGGGCTTTCCTAAGATTTTCGGCTCAAACGAAAAATTGTGGCCCGTATCTAGGAAGTGCTCAGCCAATGCCGATTTTTCCGGGTGACCGAGTTTGCATGCTCTTTTATGCTCATCAACCCTCTTTGAAATCGTGCGTGCTGTTTGTCCCACATACTCTTTGTCACAATTTTGAAGCCTATAAACACCGTCGGTCTCAAGGGGATCCCGATCCTTCGCTGGTCTTAAGAGGTCCTTAACCTTGTTGCTTGTGCCGAACACTGTCTTAATCTTCTGTTTCTTGAGCGCTTTGGCAATCCTGTCTGTTACATTATGGATATAAGGCAAGAAAGCAATCCCTTTGATCTCAGCTTCTGCGTTTTTCTCGGAGCTGTTAGATTTGGCTCTTATGATGTGCCGTATCTGCCGTCTCTGGTATCCATTGCTTTCTAGCGCGTGGCTCAGTGTACGAATCTCCTCCTGCAGATGTTCTTCTTGGCATATTCGTTTAGCTCTCGTAGCTAAGGTATTAATTAAACCTCTCTTCTGCGCTGGGTGGTGGTGGGAATCTGCATGCAAGGAGCGGTTCGTATGGGTCGGCTTCCTGTAGACTCTGTGCCCGAGACTACCATCTGTGTTCCTTTTCACTTTTACATCCAGAAATGGTAGTTTATTTTTTTTTTTCTATCTCCATGGTGAATTTTAGTTTCTTGTGCAGCGTGTTGAGGTGTTCGAGAAAGTCCTGTAGTTTTTCTTTCCCGTAAGGCCAGATTGCAAACACGTCATCAACATACCTCCACCAAACCTCGGGGATCAAAATTGCTGTGTCTAGAGCCGTTTCTTCGAATTTCTCCATTACGAAGTTTGCAATTACTGGGGAAAGTGGGTTTCCCATCGCTACACCTTCTGATAATAGACCCTGCAATAGGATCCGAAAAGTTGGCCAGAGAGGTCACATATACACGGCAGAATATCCCAGAAAACTATACATAGAATGTATATATTTAAATTATACGCCACGTTTCACATATGAATTGGAACAATCTTCAGTGCGGCCGGCACCAAAGCTTTTTCATTCCCCTTAAATGAACACAGATGTCGCTAATGGGACATCTATATTGATTTTGTAGCAATATCCTTTATCTGTGTAATGAAATTCTTTCCGAATTACTAGCATTACACCGTACGATAAGTCGTAAGCCCTATGTAGGTACACCCAAAAGCCTTCTATACCTATTTTCCCATAAAAATACAGTTTCGTCTCTGTGAGACATCTATAATATACATTAATTGATTAATGATGTCCCTGTGACAAAAATCTAGTTCTGTTCTGAAAAATTTGGACATACTCAAAATATTCTAAATATGTAATGTTAAATTTCATGTTTACTTTGGATTTTATACAATATTTTTATATTTGTTCTCGACTTTTATTTTCATGGATTCATACATATAATACATATTTTGTAAATATAAATTATCCCCTTTCCAAAGCACGCTTGGTGCATATTTATCCGCCGTTTTTTAAAAATTATATTGCAACAGAACAAGAACAAACTCAATACATATGTACAATTAACATTCGGGGGCATAGCCACCATCAACGTCAATTACTACTTTCCGTTTGCTTGGAAGACAGTCGATTCCACGGGCGCAGTGTCCAATGTCCTAGTGGTGCAACTTTCGTCTTCTTCCACAGTTGCCAGAAGAGCCTAGTCATCAAAATCTGAAGATTGACCCTATCCTGATTTGTCTAAGCTAAATACATTTTTTAGATGTTACAGTTTCCATACGTGTTAACCATATACGTATGAAGTTTCATGTGGAATTCTGAACAACGGAATTAAACTTATTGGTTTCGTTTAGTACCACTACGTGAATTCTTGGAAAAAACTTAAATTTTTATCTAGTCTCCCATTTAAGATATTCGGTGAGATAGTTTGGTGCCAAAAAAGACAGGTGGGGGTCCTAACCCAGACTTTAATTCTTTATAACTGAAAGCTGTACTAGCCATACTGTTAACTTAAAAATTTCAATAACGTTGTTCCAATCTCCAGTCACCGAAAGGTCATCCAAATCGATGATTATTTTCATAGTTTTTTCTTTCTTTTTTATTATCTTATATTTTCTACAACACTACGGAGTATTCTTCACGTTTGTGAAAATCAGAACCTTTTGTATTTTATGAGGGAATTTTTTTTTCAAAAGCTGAGAGCAAAGCTCTGCTTTTGACCGTCGCTGCGAATAATATTGGCCTAGATCGAATATGCTAGCAGAAAAAAAAAAATATTTAGAGATTCACGCCGACGCGACGAGGTTACCTTTAAAAAAATATCAGAAATAGTCGAGCAACCATTTAATTTATAATTAGGAACTTCACATAGAATGACTATATCGACGGTCCCCACGTATACCGTCGAATACGCAAAAAATATTTAATAAAAAAAAATTAAACATTTTTACAACATTATCCGAAAATGTAGAGTAGGATGGTTTAAGATAGTAAAACGAGAATTGAAATTTTGGAGATTCGACAGTATACGTAGGGACCGTCGGTATATGTACCTATATTATGATGGATGGCGAGTGTTGAAAAGCTATGTTTATCGCACTCGATATGAATGAAATATAAAACATTTTAAAAATAAAACGTACAATAAAAAAACATCTATAATATAATGGCTCACATAAATAAGGCCAAACGTAATTTGAGCAGTTGGCCTACAGCTTCCATTGAAAATTTATGAAATCCGAATTTTATTATCAAATTTACAACGAGCAGAAGCGATAAAAATAAAAATGGAGAATCCCAAAATAGCGGGCGACAAATTGTCATCCGACCCAGGTGCGCCGTGTGGCGTATTGGATTTCAGCGCGAATTCGGCGCCGCCGCGCGGACGGCAACAATTATAGGCAATTATAAGTTATGTCGGCTGCTCCTCCCGCCCACGCGCGCCAGCCTCCCCGGCGCCGCGCACCGAGGCGGTGGGAGAGTCGCGGGACCACAGGTTGCGCGGCTCTTCATTGGCGGTCAGTCAAAACACAACGAGAGCAACTCTCGTCGCTATGCGTAAGCTTGACACATTAGAGTTGTGTCAGAACTGCTGCAGTAAAAAAAAAACGTAACCGCACGGACCATGTATAAGACTATCATCGCCTTCCCGAAATGTGCATTAGGGGCCATTCAAGTATTACGTAAGCAGAATTTTAGTAATTTTAACCCCTTCCCTCTCCCTTGTCAGCAAAAGTAAGCAAAGCTATTACTCCCTCCTCCTATGCTTACATAAATATTGGTGTATATTTTTTGAAATCTGTTTAGATTTCTTTATTGTTATTCATGAGCAGCAGTTAGTAGGTAAGACTAGAAATAAGGAATTTATAGACTATAAAGGAATTTAATGTATATTTAATATTTATTCAAGCAAATTATTATCACCGTATTTAAATATTATATTCTTAATATAAAAAAAATATGAATTTATTTCGTTCTATTAAAAAAAATTGTTAATTCAAATTAATCGTCCTCAGTCCATTGCACTTGAATCCATGACTTGGATGAAATTGGATTTGCTGCTCGATGTTGTGTCTGCTCAATTTTGTGTTCTTTCGGGATATGGACATCGTTCACTTAGAGCTATTCTCTCAAGCCATTGGTATTCCTCTGAAGTTTGTACCATGGACATCAATTCATTAGCATGACGAACAGCCATTCTTATAGCTCTCACTCTCGTTTCGGTGTGCATGTTTATTTTTTTATGGATCTCCTTGATGTGACGATTTAATGACTTGACAGAATTATGATAAATATCACACGTTTTACGTGTTCGACTTGATAGTTTCCAAATTTTGCGAAAAAAAATCAGAAAAAGTAATTAAATAAATATTGCTGACGTAATCACCATCCAGACCCCCCCTCCCCCTTGTCGTCAAAAATAAGCAAAGCACGACCCCCACCTCTCTTTGGTGCGTACGTAATACTTGAATGGCCCCTTGTGAAATAATAAAGTTTAAAGTTTTAATTTTGCATGACTGAATGTCATTATTTTCATATTTATCATTAGCTGTAACCCGTCAAAAATGTCGGAACATTAGTTCGCGTCTTTCTTAAGCCCTAGAATAGTATATATTTATAGCATTTTTTTGGCGGTCTGCATTGATCGGCCAGTTCGGGTTTGGTGGCCCGGGATTCAAGCCCAATCTCCGGCCGTTTTTTAGCCGTGAATTCGATCGAAATTACGGACGTTACACGAAGTTGCGGGGACAGAAAGACAGACGGACGCACAGACAGCGAAATTTTTATGTTTGATAACAAAACTCATCACATTTAAACAGGGATATTATTGCACTCACTTTAAAGAAAAATGTATCTAAATTATCCGCATTAAAAATACAGAGATGTTTCTTGAGAAGGGCTACTGATGTATAGCATAGTCCCTTCGAATATATGGAAAGTTTTAATTTGGAACACAAATACAACATTCAAAATTTTGATACTATACGGATGTTCTTACGATGAAATTACAGAACATTAAATTGTGTAGAGTAATCCCTTAAGCCAGCTCATAGAGGTTGTAAGCACTGGGCCATCGTATAAGACTTCCGTACACGTTTCTCATATAAATTGCGTCGTCTTTGTGAGACTTTCATAATTTTTTCTTTAATTAAAAATGTACCTATCCCTTTTCATTGTAAAACAATAATGGAAAATAACACAAAAATAATCTTATAGTACGTAGGATAACTGGCGATACGTATAAAAAGTAGACATTATTAACTAAAAAACATTTTTCTGGAAAGGTAGCCTTGCACTTGGATATTTCTTAATATATTTTAATTATTTACATACAGATTTCCCATCCCCATCCCATCCCCATTCCCATTTCCCATCCCCATCCCATCCCCATTCCGTCTTCCTTCCCTTTGTCCCTCCGTCCCCCTGGAATTAACTTACATGTATGTAATTACTGTAGGTACTTACGATTTCTTCGTATTATGTATATTCGTTATTCGTATTATATATAATAAATAACTAACACACTTACCAGTCCCTGTTAATCTAGAGTATTAATGTAATTGGCTTGATCTTTTTATTTTTCATATAGGCATTTTGTTCTACTAATTTCAAATAAGTAGTTAGAATAAAAAATAATATAAAAAGTATAAATACATACAGTTCAGGGAGAAGGACGAAACGAGTGAGACACCCTCAATTGTATTAATAAAATATTATCTTTTTTGGTGAAGGCACTGCGAATAAGATCGATGTGTAAATAATGAGAAAGATGAACAAGGAATAACTTTTCCCGTGATAAAAAAATCGAAGTAGGTGAGTTAACTTGAAAGACTGTTTTTAAAGCTGCATTCAAGTCAAACTCAACATTATTTTTATGGAAAGAGTGAAAACAAGTGCCGAGGCTGGCGAAATTTTTTTATGGGAGTTATAGCACCTGACCTAGAGAAGTTTATCAAGAGAACAGAGGCCCCTGGCCAAGAAACTCGACTTCTTTTTCATATTTCAGATCTGTGGTACAGAAAACTACGCCTCCTGGGAACTTCTTTATATAGAAATGTCTAAATTAATGTGACTTAGGACACCTCTTGCGAGTGGCACAGGAACCACAGAAAATGAACCATGAAACAGATAAACCGCCAAACCGGGAGTACTCTGCCTACCGCACAGAGCTTCTAAATAGCAGTGAAAATACACGGAATATTCTACGTCGAATCATGTGTACAAATAGTCTTGCCAAGAATGATGCTGGACATTTCATTCATTTTCTGGACCTACCGCGTTGAAAATTTGAGTAGGTACTATTAATCAAAACCAAATCAAAAGACACCTCGAGACGACACTTGCTCACACAGACACTAAACCATTGATCAACAATTTGAGCACGTGAAACGAAAATTCGGTCAATGTTTATTGGACCACGTGAATTTGGCTTTCTTTGAAAATTATTCATAGATCTGTCTAATCCTCCCACATCTGTACCTTAACCATTATAATGATTGGTTGAAAATAGCATGGGAACCAAGTGTTACTTAAATGCCGGGTCATAAATATGCGACACTCCATACTGTAGCGCTCTGCCTATTTTACATGCACATTATATGATAATAGCGTGTTTCTGTTGATGACGTGCTTTCAATTAATAATCAGAGATGCAAATAAAATACAAAAGATTACATGTTTTGTATGATGACCGTGTTGAGAGGCGACCATTTATTACACGATCAAACGTCTATTAACCGTATGTTCGTAACTAATTTCGCTTTTAAACTGACCCTGTGCCATAAATGATGTAATTTATATGTTAGCTTTATGATGATTAAGATCTTTTATTTTAATTTATATGTTAGCTTTATGATGAATAAGATCTTGACTTACTGTAGGGAAGAGAAATACCTACATTGGTTTTGTAAAACGTGGTATGGTTCAGGGTTGGAGACCTCATTAATCGAACAGGTATTTGAAAGTCAATTATTAGTTGTATTACGGAAGTGTTCAGTTTATTATTAACCATTTTGTAATGTAACTAGGTGTAAACTTTCGAGTCTCGTGTCATATGCTTCAAGCGAATCGCTTAAAGGCTTTGTCGATGTTGGAGATTTGAGGAACTTTGTCGTTACGAGTAAATTTCTGATTAGGATACCGATGATGTACCTAAAAACATTAAAATAATCACAGTGAAAATTAAAAAATACACCAAAGAAAAAGTTATTTTATTTTTCGTTAATATTTTGTGGAATTGGAAAGTAGATATTTTTAAGTATCAATATTCTAAACTATGTAATGCAAAATGGTTTAGATAACGTTTTTAGCTATGCGGTCGTTCTTTGTCAGTGAATCGCGACGAATATTCATGTTATCCCCGAAAAGGTACATTACGCATTTACATAATTGAAAAAAGGATCTAATTGATTTTTGTGTTCTCTAAACACACCGTAACAGCCTCATCTTAGGTGTTTTTTTCCAGCGAATCTGGTCCAATGGCATACTATAAATGTGTAACTGGAAGATTTTTTTGGTTTGATAATTAAATTTCACTAGCTATTTCAAAAGCGATAACGAACACAGTATAATTTTTTTAAATATTTTATTCCTGGCTGTGGTCACATACTAACCAACAGTATTCCCCGCAGGACTGATAGATTTTAGCTACATTATTTACTCTGTATATAAAAAAAAATGTGTGTCCGTACTTATGTACATACGTTAGAAGTTATACTGCATTGGCACACATAAAAAACCACGTATTAAAACAAAAATTAAGGAAAAACTATACAAATGTAAAAATATACATTACCACGACCATAACTTCCTCTGAAGTTTCACAATTGACGTCGTAGTCTCCATTATTAAAAAGCTGATGCCAAGAGTCGCAAATTAATTGAAAGGTTTTCCAGCGGATATTTCCAAGCTGATGATATTCTATCAAAAGTGGCTGAACGCAGTCAAATATCGACAATAACATGGAATACAAAATCTGTAAGAGAATCTTTTTTGCCTTTTTCTTATATATAAATAACTTGTATAAGACCAATTTTGAGTTTAAATATACACTACTAGTTACGAGAAACTAATAGTGTACACTTAAACTCAAAAGTGGTCTTATAAAAGAGTTTTGTTCATGTATAAATCAATCATCACATTCCACAAAGTTAATTCCAAATCTATAAATGATAACCCTTTTTGTCATTTCGATTGCACAACAAAAATTGCATAATAAAAAGTTCTAATTTTCACTTCAATAACCAATCATTCGTGAGCTTTTAAATTGAGCATCTTTATGATTGGTACTCGATTCAAGATGGTCGACAATACATTATTTATAGATATTACTGGAACACTAATTCCAAGTGAATAAATTTTTGACAGTTACGCAACGACCATAAGCAAATATAAAATTAACTCTCTTTGACGGGTAATTTCTGTGCGCATGGACGCACCCGCATTTCGTTGCATAGTAAAAATTCACTATAACAACTAACTTCATGGTCTCGCATTTTTGCTACATGCTGCGTGCGCAACTTCCGTTAGAATAATAATTTTGCCCTAAATGGACCAAAATAAGTAAAACTTTCGAACGAGTGTACAATGTATCGCGCATTTATTATTATTATGTATGCTTTTGTATTACATTTAAAAATATTATGCAGGCGTACCGTTGGAGCGGGGACGAGCGCTCGCGAGGTTTTATGCCTCTGCTGATTTAGTATGATACTTTCTTAAGTACCTACATATAATATTATTTTATATGATATGCTATACATTATGCTTATAAGAATACAAAAGCGCCCATATGTAAACATACAAAATAAAATGAGCATTCGCATGTTACAGACAGATAAATAAATAAGATACGTTTTGGCGTTGTTTGAATTGACAACAAAAAAGGCCGAGAAACGTTTGCATTTGATTAATTATACTCGAGTGATATTAGCACCGATATGAAAAATGTTAAATGGTCGTTCACTAACCAAATAAATGCTGCCATTAATTTCAATAAAAATAACAATAAGCATGCGCGCGAACCCGCGGCGATAAAACAGGAATCGTGATTTGAAAGGAGACAAATATTCCAAAAATATACATTTTTCTACAAAAGTGACTTGCGAGATAATTTCGTGATACAAGATGTTCAAATCAAACTAAATTAATATATTTTTTGTCACATGTTTGAATTTGTGTTTTTCCCGGGCAGTTTGCTTAAAGAGTACACAGAAGGCATCATAAATATATTTTTTAAATATTTTAACAAAATTCCTTGGCAACATACAACAAAATGCTTTAATTATTGGTTTTTACACGGGGGAGCGCACATGACGACTTAACAGCAGAGAAAAAAAAATTTTATCAAAGAATTCTATGTACTTTGTCATATGAACTTTTAAGAATGATTTAAGTTCTTTATACTTTGAATAATAAAATGTCAATATTTCCCACTATTAATAGTATTAATAATTATTAATAATAATTAATATCAGTAACAAAAGATTTAAAATACAATAAGTAATAAATATATTATACGTATGTATCTTCAGTTTGTAATTTTGAAAAAGAAAGAAGAAATATTTATTAGCCCTGGAAATGGTCAAGAGTGTGACGATTTAAAGAAATAAATCCGATAAAAAATATAATTTGTTGAAGACTAAAGAAATATTTTCATTTAAATACATTTATTTTGCCAAGTATCGCGTGAATGTTTAATATTTAACTTTAAATATAACATAACAATAAGAGAAAAATTGTACAAAATTCTAAAAAAAAATTAATACCAAAGTTAGTTCCAGAAATGTACTCATAATGTGTATGTAGACTTTATTGTGCGTGCATTTGTTTAAGTGATATCTTTATAAACGTCAGTGATACGGTTAAACATAAATTCGTTTTACTAACAAGATTCCATGTACACGTCATTACTTAAAACATCAATACTTTGGTAATAAAAGTTTCTATCACCGGTCCCCCACTTGGTGCAATCGTGACTGAAAATAAATCTTTAGTTCACAGTAACTGCTCCGGTGATTTGTACAACACTAAAAAACCATAAACATTCTGTGGACTGATTCTGTCTAAAATAATAGCCCACAAAATGCGAGAGGGTCCTGGATAATACTAATTAGATGACAATATAATTGGTTGCCAAATGCATAAATGTTAATTAAGCCTAACACTTACCATAAAGGGTAATATTTTAAAACATTAGTTTAAAACATTAATGATTGGGAAAAATATCTGAAGCTTGAAATAGATGGATGAATCTTATTCGAGCTATTTTAATAATGGATGAATCTTATTCGAGCTCTTTTAAAAAAACTTGGGCCTATAGTTGGAGTGAAAGAGACAATTATTTGTAAAAGAACTAAAAAAATATTTACAATGCTTTTGTTCTCCCTTACATTATATACGGCATTATTATTTGGTCACAGTGTAGTTCACAGGCACGAGGAATGGTACAAAGAACTTTAAACTTAAAATAATCTTAAACCTAAATCGATACACCAGAACCACTGACTTGTACAAAATACCGGCATGCCAACCTAGAAGATCTGATAAATGTGGGAAAGATAAAGATGATTTATAAAATAAAGAATAAATTACTAAAAACGAACATCATCATTTACCAGAATAATGACGTACATAGGAATCTCACAAGAACAAGAGGCTATATAAGTAGTAATATACCGCTGACTAATAGAGAAAGACATGGATTCCTATACACTGCAATCGACTTTAAGGGAATTTCCAATTACATTACATTATGGATCTAAATATTGTGAAACTATTCCATAAACAACTGAAAAGACTTGTGTTGGGGAAGAGATAAATTTTTCAACAAATCGATGTGTCATAGATAATATGTGTACTTAATTTTATTTTATTTTTCTTCTTAATTATGCTAGCATACAATTGCTGTCTGGGGATTTGTTATTTAATCTTTTAATATTGTTATTTGTTTTAATGTTTTAATTGTTTTCTAAATGTTTTATTACTTTTTTCAATTATATTTTGTAATTTTGATGTATATATTAATTAATTTAAATTTTTATTTAATTAAATTAATTAAATAATTAAATTTAGAAAAAAAAACTTTTGCTTTTATAAGTTAGCTGACAGTAAACTAGTATCTTTGTTTCGATTCGTATATCATGAACGTTTACAAGAAAAGTTGAGTGATTCAACTGAAATTGAAAGTACATTATACCAAACCTATGTTTTAAAAATGAAGAAAATTTCTCCACTTTGTTGGCCTTTTATGACTGAATGGCATCGTGAGATGTCTTTTTTTTCAATAATATTACAAAATAAACGATTATACTAAACTTATCAAAATTATTACAAAATCTGTCAGTCTGTATACTTACAATTTATGTTTTAAAAAAACACTGTTTTTTTTAATATTTGTTTTTGTGTTTTTTTTTCAACTCTTTTTAGATGTTTGACAACTTTTTTTACTTCAAAAGTCAAAAGAATAGATATTATAATTTTAAGATAAAAACAAAAAAAAAATCGAAATATTTGTCGATATTCCTGATTTTAGATATTTAATCTAGACGCAACATATTAATGACACAACACGCAGTGTTGATTAAATAGCTAATATCTGAGATTTAGAATAAGTTTTTGATTTTTTTGTATTAATTTTAAAATAATATTGTCAATTCCTTTGATTTATTCTAGAAAAAAAGTTTAAACTATCTAAAAAGATAAAAAGGGTTGAAAAATCACACAAAAATAAAATAGTATTAAAAAACAGTGTTTTAAGTAAACAATCTAACAGATTTTGCAATAACTATAATAAATTTAGGATAATCGTTTACTTCGTAATATTATTGAACAAAAAAAGACACCTCATAAGGCCATTCGCTCATAAAAGGCCCACAAAGCAATTTTATTCATTTTTGAAACATCATAGGTTTGGTAGTTTAATAATTAATTATATAATTTAGTTTATGTCATTTTATCAAATTTTTAAATGATATATTTCCGTACAAAAATGTGATAAAAAACGCAAGAGAAGATATGAGAAAAAATCGTGAAATTTTTCACTCTGCCGGACGATCGCCTTAAAGGGAATGAACTTTTCATATTCGATATAAGTTACTGTAATGATAGTCTAACGTTTTACAAAAATTAAGTCGGAAATATTGGAAAAAATGCAAATTTTGATGTCGCATATCCATAACTAGGTCATGGTGGCTTGAACATTTTCGACTCATAATCAAGGCAGGAAAAAAGCCCTGCGAGGTTATTAATATTTTCCAAATAACCCTGTATAGCGACATTTTTGTAAAATTTCATCTAGTGGGCGATAAATCAAGCTCGACCGAAAAATCTGTAAAATCAAAATATAATAAATTGTAAATGTTTATATGTTGTTGTTCCGAGGGTACGATATGGCGACTACTTAAAAAAATAAGTCCCAATGACACAAAAGTGTGAATTTTTTACAAGGTCGTAAATTGGGATAAATTGGTGGCTCGCATCGATCCCGGGCATTGTGGTTTACGGATCGCCGTGTGGCGGCGTTAGCGTGCGCGGCCCGGCAGTTGGGAGCGAGGTAATAAAATGACATAAAAAATCGTATCGCCGAATTGATTCGGAGGTGATAATTTAGTGGTTCGGCCGCGCGATATCTGGCGGTCACGCGACTGTCCGCAGCGGTCATAACACCGGGCGCCGGCACCGGACACCTCCGGCGGACACGTCGCCAACTCGCGAGCGCAACCCGGGTGACTCATTTTCTCGGGAACTCTCAATAAAGGGGGGGTAAGGTAAATTCGTACAAAAAAAGGCATGTTTTTGTGACGACTCAGTTAAAATCTCTTTATTAAAAACAATGGTACATTAAAGTATGACATTTGAAGAATATTGTGTAACATTTTCAAGAAGAAATATTAAAAAATACGGCAATGGCAGCAATTATTCGGACGTGTCTCGGAAAAAAGTAGAATTGCGGTGTCCATCATAACTTGGTGCTAGATCATCTGAAATCAAAAAATCAAAGTTCATTCGTTAGATAATGGGTTTTCCCAGGTAACGCTGGGAGGGTTTTTTGAAATTTCAATTTTTCAATTTTTTGGAACACTTTGAAGGGAAAAACGCGATTTTTTGCGAAAAATATCGACTAATTTGTTATTAAAAAATAAAAATTAATAACAAATTTGAAAAAAAGTCTCCAGCGTTACCTTGTAAATTATGTGCAGAAATAGTATTCAAAATTTCAAAAGGATCGGTGCAGTAGTTTTGAAGTTATGATGGACACCGACTTTAAAAACGTGAGATGTGGGGAAAACGCTTTAAAGTTTTGCACACTGTAAAATTCAAAATAAAACTCAACACTTATTTTATACTTACACATAATCGTCGATGCCATGTTCACATAGCAAAGAACTTTCATCATCAGCATCTTTTATACATTCATTTAAAAAATTAAAAATAAAATGCAAAAAAAAAGTTAAAAACCTTACCCCCCCCCCTTAAAAGTTTTCCTGTCATAAGTTTCGTATTTTATAAGTCATGTTTTAAATTTTCAATACTCTACCGAAAGGGTGAAAGTTGTGATTATCATTATCTATTGAGATTTAGGCCATCAAATCCGTTGTGGACCCGTGGAAAAGTTTTGTGGTGAAATTAGAGTAAATAAGAGTATTCGAACAGTTTGGTCTTATGACTTATGACGCAAAATTTAAGATTTTACAATTTAATTTCACTTAACGATATTTGATGATATTTTGCAAATGCAATGATCTGAAAGAATGATCTGTCGCGTGCGCTCTAGCCGACACGAGTGAACGGAATAGCGCGTCATAATTCGCCTTTTCTCTAGACCGTGTTTTTATTTCACAGATTTCGCTGCGGGCTAGCGACAAGTGTTGCCAGGCGTTAGCGTCCGGAACAATATCAGTGGCTACATTAGTTAAAGTTATCATGTTGTGAATATATTACTCGCATCGCTAACATTCGTAAAATGAAAATTCTGGAACATCGAAGACCACTTCCTGACGAAATATTACGTTTAATGTTACTGCTCCGACATATTGACTGTCTCAAAAAACGATTAAAACCAATCCATCTGCCTACATATGATGTGAAAGGCTTCATGTGCAGCAATTTTGATGTTGCGCGCGCAGACGGTACGTGTACCAGCTGCAAGTTGACTAAAATGTAATTATGTTATACTTTCATGTACATATCGTGCCTTTTTTTGAGCTGAATTGAATAAAATACTTACGATATGATTACTATCGTCACTATCGTGTGGCTACTTTGCTATCGGATACCTAATAGTGATGGTATTTTAAACGGTGACACTATAACTTGAGATTTGTATATGATTGCGATGATTGGCGACTGACTTTTTGCAATTCGACGATTGATAAATACATCTTATTTATCAATCATTGATACAATCAGATATAAATCCCAAATAACTGTACCATACTAGTAAAATAGCGGTTTAACCATCACTAACACCTAACACTCGTGGTGCTGGCACCGGTCGCTAAGTTTCGGACGTAGACCTACATCTTTTTATTACCTCAGAGAAAACATTAAAGGTATTTTAAATCAAATTTTTAAAGAAACCTTTAACGAGGTCTCTCTCGTATAGTCGGTTCAATGGTTGCGTGTTGACAATTTTCTAATTAAATGCAGTTTGGTCGTTAGATCGGGGTTGGAATGCCCTGCCGAAAGCGTAAGTGGCGAATTGCTGGCCTTAGAAAGAGTACGGTAGAGTTATTTTAGTATCCGCGTGATATATGGGAGACGGACACGCAATCGTCTTGGATTAATTCCCCGGTGACTTACGGGCGGCGGGTTCACGCCTGGAAGTCACCACCAAATTTTAAATTTAGAAGGGTATGTCGACTTCATACGGCTTCGTGCCATGCTATTAGTACCCAACCAACAGCGGGATTTTAAGGTTCTTGATCGGGTGATTTATCTCACAGACACAATTTAAATGTTAAGGGTAATTTTTATAATTATACTATATATTGTATTGTGACGTATTTGCAGCTATGGGGTTAGTAACACTTGGTAAAAATGAAAAATTGTATATATCAGAACTCACTAGAATAAAATTTCAACACGAACCTGAGTAAACTCACGTCTAAGACGGTTAAAAAATTAATAAAAAAAGACTTTTTAACTTTTAATGAAAAAATCATTCAACAAAAAACAAAAGCAAACATTGAAATACGTTTTTGACGTAGGCCATAAGGAAACCCAAACTCTTTTTAGTACTGGACATCTATTATATAAAAATTTAAATAAATAAACGAAGGAAAATAAATACGTTAAAGTGCATATTTCTATTAAAATCAACACCCATAAATATTAAAATGTTCCCATTTATTTTATTTACTATTTTGATTCGAGAATACAAACACAACACGGGGGGCACAATGAAAGGAAGAATCAAAAATATGAGGAAAAAAAGGGTTTCGTATATCAAAACCAAACTTCTGAAATGATACAAATTTAGTAACACGAACGCTATCCATTATGTGAAAGACTCATAACGATAACAGACTAAGTAAGAAAGTTTTTTAATCCATGTTATACAAACAATTACTACGAACGAACGAGAAGCTAGAACATAAAAAATACGTTTACGTTAATAGAAGAATGGTTTTGATGTTAGGTCGCTATCTTTATATAATAAAATGTTTATACTATGGACCGGAAGACGTCCGGATTCATTACCATAGTAACACTGTGATTGTAAGGATCCTAAAAATAAAGCACAAACAATGCAGTGCCGAAAAGATTCAATCAAGGATTTTCTATTCTAGAAAGCGCTTATTGTGTTCAAAATATTTCAATTTTATAAAGTGGGTAAGTGGCGCTTTACTTATTTTGTTTCAATTTACTTGGTGCGTCTCAATTTACAAATATAATTATAGACTAGCAAACAGATAAGAGCAGCTAGACGTTTTGCCACCAATATTACTAAATTCAAAGAAATTTTAAAATACGTTTCGAAGGCTAACTAGACTTCATCCATTGTAACTCAAAGATATCAAAGAGTCGTTTGTGGAAGGCTCTTCCTTTCTTTTACTTTCTCGGTAGCTATCAACATCTCGGTTGTTTTTGTGCGCTGGATTTCGTGGTTTCGAACAGTTGTTGATGGGGTTTGGGAGATGTATTGTGTAATACATGGTACCTACATAGTGTTGCTAACACTTACTGTGACTTTATTATTCTTTAATTTTATATTACCTTTCCAGTATTGTATATAAAAGCCCTGAGGGGTGTTAATTCAATTCAATAATGAAGGAAAAAAATTAAAAATAAAAATAACACTATAAATAGAATAAATATTTATGGTCGTTTAATAATATTTTATAGTAACGGGGCGTGATTAATTTTATTTTATTATTGACGGGATACATCCAAATACTACGGTACTAAAAGAATTAAAATTTTCTAGCAATTCTATAATTGTAGAAATTGCTTAACATGAATAATTTCCTCATTAATAAAAAATAAATGTGATCCAGTAGGGTCCCGAGCCGCCGCCGCCGCCCATCCAGAGTGTCCCGAATGCGACAAAGGGTTGGAAGCCAGCCCCGCGGAAGAGCGACGGAGCGGCCGATAAATCTCCTTTAAATAACGACTGCGCCAAACATTCGCTCCATTATCACCCCCGTGTTTGAGTAATCACGGGCAATTTGTCTGCCTCGCGCCATTGTATCGCCGGGGTATATTTTTTCGGTCCGTTTTGAAAAACGAGCGTACCCTTTATCCCGCCATTGAGTCGATTTTGATGTTCATACGTGCCCGACGCGGGAGTGACAAATCGCCATGGGAATAAAACGTGAACGCGACGCATTTCCTGACGACGAGTTCGCCTCTGAGCGAGAGATAAAAGTTACGGCTCTCTTTGAGGGAACCGAGTCTTAAAATATATTAAGTGACGCATCGCTTCGCAGAAACTTCGAGTATATTAATTAAACAATAAAAGGAATTTGAAAGTAATAACTGCAAGTGCGTAGGAAAAGTATAATACTTTGAAAATAATTTCAATCTATACTAATATATAAAGAGGTAAAGTTTGTAAGTTTGGATGTAGGAGGTAATCTCCTAAACTACTTATCCGATTTTAAAAAAATTTTCACCAATATTTAGAAGTTCATTCTATATAATATTCAGGGTGGACATAGGCTATATATTATCCCGTTAAAATAAAAGAGCTTTTCGTGGTGACTTATTTTACAACTCGACGAAAAATGGTCGAGCGATGCGATTTAAATACTTTCTGTAGAGAAGTTGTAGAACTCAAAAAGTTCTATAAAAAACCTCTCTGGCCCAGAGAGATCATACATACACGGCAGAATATCCCAGAGAACTACACAGAGAAGTATTATATTTGATTTAGGGGTTCAGGTAGTGTGATTTTTAATACTTCACTTCTGTAATGCATTAATTAAAAAGATTACTCCTACTCACTGCATTCGTTCAGTGGTTGTCCATTCTCTCAGCGATGTGGCCTGCTCACTGCCATTTCATTTTTTTGGCGCATTCAATTATTTCAAATATTCTTGATTTCTCTCCTATCCTGATGATTCTATTTCTTCGTGTGATGCCCAACATACATCTTAAAATGTCCCTTTGCCCTAGTTATACTCGGCTTTAATAAACCGATCTAGCTTACAATCATTAAAAATAATGACCATACCACTCCCTACTTCTTGTCTACTCCATCGTACAATGTCCTCGTCCTCAGCCTCATATGTCTCTCTTATTCTAGTGTTCCTCACGCGATCCCACAGCGTCTTGCCTGCTATCATCCTCAGTGTCTTCATCTCGGAAGTCCTCAATATTTGTTTTGTCCTGATTGTGTCTGTCCTTGCTTCTACGCTATATGTCATTATAGGTTTTACGCCGGCTTTGTAGATTCTCATCTTGCTCTTGCCATATCTTTATTCTTCCATATTGTAGATTACAGCGCATCAGAGATTGCCGCTACCTTGTTAACTTGAGCTTGTATTTCATCACACAGATCAGCTACTCCAACCCGATCTATGCCTAGATATCGGATGGTGCTAACCTGTTCTATGGGTTTGTTCTTCACAGTCAGGTTAATGTATTGGGTGTTTTAGAGAAGGTCATGCATTTAGTCTTTTCAATAGTGTTTGGCGTGTTGTATTTCTTACAAGCATTGTGTAGTCTGTCAAGCATTATTTAAGTAATTATTTTTCTCCGCTATTATTATAGCATCGTCTGCATAACATTTTTTTACTGAACTTACAAATATAGGTACTAAAAAATGTATGAAATAAATATTATTTTTAATTTGGACGAGATCAAAAATATATAAAGGCGTGATATTACGCGACGTTTATGGAAGATCAATTTTTACATTGTCACAACGCCGAAGACGAAAGTAACAATTTCGTCGCGAATTTCAACATTAAATATAAATAAATGGTCGCTTTTAAGATACAACACGAAACGGAAAATCACGTCCAGCTGATTCCCCATGCAAAGCGCTTACTTAAAAGCTTATCTTATTTAAAAATGATTTAAAAAACAGTACACACTACGATTATATTTAAACATAGGTAATCACCGACCGCATGTACGCTGTTTCGGTTCCGAGGTTCAAGTTAAGCAACGTATACAGAGATGGCCAGCAAAAATGTATACTCACTTCAACAAAAAGGAAATCTGTATTAATACTGTGATATAAAATTTATATAGAATTCAAGGCATGAATTTATGTCACCTTTTGCTTCTACATTTACAATTGATGCTCAAAGTAGGGACAATGACCGTCCAGATACTATTATGAATAATTTATGGCAAACTACTTACTGCTGGAACATCGTAGTCCAAAGAGTCCAGCGAGATTTGTGTTAAAATGTTTAAATGTTAAAAACACCAAGCTGATCAATTTAAAGAAAAATTATTTCTACTGGGCTACCTAAAGATATTTCATTTCATATCATTCCTAGAATTTTTTTTTAATATTTACATGTGTTTTGTTGCGACTATTGGCTATAGAAATAGTTTAAAATCTAAATAGCATTTAAAAATAAAATAAAGTGGATAAATCCAGTAGTTATATTCTCAGAAGATATAAAAAAAAAATTAAAAATAATACTTCACAACAGTAAGAGTAGACTGTTATAAATGCACAGACTAAAGTCTCCGTTTCATAAATAAAAGGAGCATATCAATTCTCATAAACAATTCAATTCTCAATAAGTATCAATTAGCTCAGCTTTCTTTTTAAAAATAACGAAATTATAGCCACTAATAACTACGTTTTTGAACAAGCTACATAAAACACAGAATATTCAAAACAAAACTAGGCATGGTATGAAATGAATTATTTTCAAGTTCTTAAGTAATCCACAAGAAAAAATTCTTCAAAATTCTGTTTAAAATTTAAATTGAACAGTTTGAAGGTTTGAACAGTTGATGAACTTGTGTACGTTTTCGTTAAGGTTTTCTAAACCATATCTTATAAATTAAATAAAAATAAATCTAATTAATAAGAATATCGTTTGTTTTCATCATTAATTTGTTAAAAATACCAACAAGTTTCAGGGCAAATGACCCGTTATTGTCTTATACTTCGATTTATTTTTTATTTTGGCCCCGAAACATGTTGGTATTTTCAACAAATTAGTGGTAAAAATGAAGAATATTCTTATTAATTATATTAATAATATCACCACAAAGTCATTTTGCTCATATCGAATTAGAAAAAATATATGTGTTCTCCAATTTAAAACACAATTTTAAATGGTCTTGCGGTGCACGAACGATAACCATATACTCGCCACTTTGTTTGAGGGTTCTGCCTGTCACATGGTGATGCTAGCGTTCATGCGGGTAAATATATTTTCTGAAATAACGTCACGCTGCGTATCGTTGCCGTAATTCGATTCAACTCCCAAAAAGTCCAAAAAACGACAACTGTTAAAATGGGTGTATATTTTTTGGCACCTTCTGTACACGCAGGGAAAGAACGGCATGAAGTAGAACATTGTAACAGATGCAATCTTTCCATACGAAAAAGAAATATCGCTTCACTTAACGTTTCCATCTCCCCTGATGAATATGTATGGACCTGCCGCCGGCAGTCGCTTCTGGATGTCTCCATGTGGAGTTCCAACAAGTGGCATTGAGATCAGCCAGATATGTAGCGGAGTGAAATATGTAAAGCGGGAGGCTTTGTGTAACGCGATAGTTTCATTCTGTGCCCCCTGTATCGGAGATAGAGATGACTTTGTGAATTTACGAGCGCATTGCAGGTAGGCAGCTACGCGTCAGGCCCCGAGTATGAGAGGTGAGGCAACATTTTACGGAGGTGAGTCCAATAAGGAAAATATGAAAGGATTCAATGTATGAAACAAAATTGTAGATGATCTCAAACGGAAATCAGAGACATGACATTCTCAGGCGAAAGCGCACTTTACCGCTATTACGCATTCCTGAGCCACCATCACAGAAATTAATTCCGTTCACACACAAAATTACAATATTATAACTAGCCGTCACGCCGTTTTTCCACAAGGCTTGGCAGAGAGGATAGAATGCCACATTCTTCTATTTTGGCACGCTACTTTTGCTTCCGCTACATTTATATCATCTCATGCGTGCTCTTCGGTTGTTGAGGCTTTTAACAAGATCATATTCCAGGATTTATAGTATCTGACCGTGCCATGTCTTTTGCGGACGTCCTCTGTTCCTGCTGCCTTCAACACTCGCCACATATATTTTGACAATATTATAAGAAAGATATATTTTAGTAATTCGTTCGTTGACTCTATATTTGAGAGGTGACTTTTTGTGTCGCATAACTTGTTAATTTATAATAAAAAAATAGTCTAAATATTATTTTCTATATTGGTTCTAATTTTTCAACCATAAAACGTGTCTTCTCTAACATGTCATTCTCCTTAATATCATAAAAAAATTACATCGTACTTTAATGATATACTAAAACTATGCCGAATTTGTTAAAAAAATTAATGCAATGGTGACATGTGATATATTTATTTAGTTTAAAACACAAAATTGATGCAATAGTTTAGTTGAAAGCACAAGAGTGACATAATTCATTAGTTGAAAGCACAACAGGGATATCATAGTTCAGATGAAAGTTAGTTCTTTTATTGCACGAATATGAATAGGTAGCTTAGATTCAAGTACAGCAAGTAATACAACCTCTATTTCCTATTAAAATCAAGTTAAATCTAATGTTACGCAATTATATTAGATATAACCCAAAACTATGTTTGTATAAATAAATACTTAACTTAAAATAAATAATTGTAAGGAACCTAATTGTCGTGTACCTATCCATCTAAATTCTGACTTATTTTTAAAGAAACAAATTATTTATTTTTAAGTAACAAAATGTGTACACCAATCGATAACATTATATCTAACGTTAAGTTCTTGTACATTTATGTAAAGTAGTTTAAAAAAAGTTTGTTATTAATTTATATTATTAATTATGCCTAAACACAAAATTAAATCTATACATTAAAAATATATTCAGTAATAATCAATTATTCTAATTACTAAAAAAAACAGCTTAGACGGTTGGTTGATAAAATGTTAAACATAAAAACATGGACGAACGAAATGCATATCAAACAAATCATTATGCATACACGTAAATTTATATGCAGGCATCCGCGGTCGACAAATAAAAATACCTGGATTAATCACCGACAGGTGAAAGCGCGCGTCACACAATCGAGCGACACATTCGGTGGACAGGGCGAGCCCTTCCCGGGGGAGGCCGGGGCGGGGCAGAGAGTCTAATGTTACCCGCACTTATCTCAAGGTATCGCGCCTCGTAAATTTGCCAGATACATGTTGGTAGCGTAAGCGGGTGCGTGTTCGGTGGCTCCTCGACAAGGTGGGCACGCTCGCTGATGTGCGTTATATCGGTGCACGGCCGCGGCGGCGACGTACCCTGCGGATAGGGCCGCCTCCCAAATCGAGGGAAGTGGAGTTACAGCGAAATGGATTACAGCGATAACCTCGATAATGCAAAAAGAATTCAAATGGAAGATGTTTTTTCATTGCCTTCAATTTAATTTTACATATAACAACGTAGATAATCGTGCGTAATGTTCCCTTTGAAGAGTAGAGCCATGTTCCTGCATATAAAAAAATTCAAATATATAGCTTGGCGGGATTAGCGTCGATGGAAACAAGAATATATAGGAAAAACCTGGATATTCAACATGGATATTCGTTCCGGCGACACGCATGTTGCCTTAAAACAAATTATGTTTCGGATCTCGAGGCTAGTACAGTAGCCGTAAAACATCTTGAAATTTTATCGGCGTAGTGGGGGGAAGTTTGCGCATGTACCATTCCACCAACGACACCCAAATTTTGTCTTCTGCGCATTCCCCCACCACGCCAAAGTTTGACGGCAACTGTATTATCATTAGACTGCTTTTAAATAATTCAATAAAAAGACTAAGGGGATTGTATCTTGACTAAATGTATAACACCGTACGCTGGTAGGTTACTAGCATAATACAGTCAAGGATGACAATGCGAACCAAGGAAGTAAATGAACTGTCGATAGAGATATATAATAATTTTCATAGAAGGTGGACTTTATAATTAATTAATCATGGTTGTCGAACGAATTCCTAAAACAAATTCTGAAATGACTTGTCAGCATTTCGCGTAGCAAAACGTCACAAAATCAGTGGATAGAACCGGCCAGTCATTAATATTCCCACCCTTATAACCAGATCTTTTTTTTCTAAACCAAAATTTCTCAACTCCCGTAGAGGCGAGTGAGGCTCTTGTTTTGTAATGGATACGGGTCAGGGGAGATAAAGGGAAGACAATAAAGCTGCTTGATACCGTACTGTTCACCAGGTGCACCGTGGATTAAAACTAATAAAACACACGTGAACAGTGTTACGCGTGAACTTTTACACCGGTATGAAAAAAGCTTTGAAACATCTGCCGAATACCATGATACTCAAATCAACAATTACTAGTGTACTAATTAAAATAGTGGTTATCTAAAGCAAAGTCAAATGCAAACCATTTGAAACTTTTTACTCATTGTGAGATAGTCATAGTGAGATAGATAATAAATTTTTGTTCTTTATATTATTAAAACAACAGTATGCAGTTGGAAAAATATATATACAAATTTCGGTTCACAGTAGAATAAAAATAAAGTTTTTCTTATAAATTTTCATTAAACTAAACTTCGCACTACACACATGTTATTTTATCACTAATATAAGAGGAGAAATACTTGTCATCGTCAGGTGCAATTAATAACTAATCTTAATGCATTAAATTGCCAACCTATTTGGACAAAAAAGGCGAGGCACGGACGGATGAGTATTTTTTCGGTCGTTAATGGAAGTATGAATAGTAGGAGTGAAGTGTCAGAAAAACTTGATGTTATTAATTGATATTTCTACGGATTTTAAGTTACTCACCAGTCCTTTATAAGGTTCAGAATGGGTAAGTTTTCACTCACGATCAATGAATAAGTTGACAGCATATTATATTTAACCATTTATTATGATGATAAGAATATCTGCACCTCACAAAACTATAGTAGCGACAAAATAAGTCGATGTTAATTACAAAGTTTAATGAAAATTAAAATAATTATGTCGCACTACACAACGAAACTGAATTGGTTATTAATGGAAAAAAGAAGACTTTGTTTTTCTATTTTATAATGTATCCTCAAATAAAAATGACACTCGTCCACCTAATTCTCGTATTAAAGGATGTTGACACACCACAGCGAAGCAGTGTATCATGCAGTTTACTTTCAAATTTTCCTACAAAAAAAAGTGTTAACACAAATGTGGAATTTAATTTATATGCGACTAATCGGAAGAGTAGTTTTTTTTTTTTTTTTTCATCTTCGGAAGAGTAGTTTTTCAAATGCTATATAAAAAAGCATGCAGACATTACACCTACAAACATTTATAAAATTAAGTCATTTCAGCATTTGCAATGGAGCGAAATAAAATTAACTCAACACAAAAATGGTTGATTACGTCACATAATTCAGATGTTACAAAAAATGTTTCTCAAAGATCTTGGTATTTTTTTCACAATGTTAAAGTCCTACAATCTGACATCTATGTTTTATCTCTACTTTATAATGTCATTTTCAATCACTCACTTTAGTACCTGAAATCTAAGTTCAACTTTCTATCTAATCACGGCCTTCATTCCGTTTAGCTGACTTCAGTATTTACTTCACTATCCATTCCCGTTCGTAACTGAATTCTTCAACTCCTCGTTCGAAGTGCAGTCGTCTAGGCTGTGACGTCACCGTGCACGGATAACACGTCATCACCATACCTACCTTCAGCAGACTAAAACATTTTACTTTACCCAAAACCAAGCTTAACCCTTCCATCTCGTACTCGTCTCGTTATCATGGAGTTAGTTTTGTCACTGCAACATCATATACCGGAAATATATTTCAAATAAATTTGTTCTATTAAATTGCCAATTGGCACCTGCCATTGAAATAATATATTGTCACGTGTCGTGGCTAGGGAGGACTGAATGGAAACACTCGAAATTAATTAGCGATTTAGTAATTAATGATTAATTAACTATTCAATGTACAAAGTTACTTAAAGCGAATTAAACTAAGTTATTCTTTAAACTACATTATTTAGCAATACATCACTCGTAAATGAACACTTCATTATTGCTGGGTAACATGTATTTAACATTCGTAGAATATTCAACTATTGCACGTAATATTTATTTATTTATTTCACCAATTAGGTACTTCGCTCGATTATTTAGCTAATATCTGTCGCTTCGCAATTCACGACTGGCCTCCTTGGGCGTCGTATCGCGGCTCACGGCCGACTTCGCTCTAAATCGAACTGTCAAATACAGCAACTCGCGGCGGCCTAGATTCGCGCAATTTAAACCTGCAAACGCTAGTTTTATCGAACTTTCTAGATTATTCTAGTGTTTAGGAGAAGATTCTCGGCTTACAATTATCTATAAATTCGCAAAGGTTGTTGATAATTTTCGATTTCTGCAGACCGTTCTCGATGTTTCCATAGGACTAGAAACAGTAAATCAAAGAATAAAGTAGGATAATGTATTGGTGCAAATATTTAAAATTAAACACGGATTAATACCCAAATACTTTGATGACAGGATGAAGCTAAATAGGAACTTTCATTCTTAAAATACAAGAGGAAGCGACAACATAAGACTACCAAAGAAAAAGAAAAACACATCACAAAATTGTATGATGTACAAAGGTCTAAAAATCTTCGATAGCCTGCCAAAGGAAATTCAAAACACGGAGAATATAAGGAGGTTTAAACAGGAGTGCAAAATTTTTATTAGTTATATTAAATATTATTAGATATATAGAGTGTAAAAACTTTTAAATAACTAGATTGAATGCAATATGTTTAAGCGAAATAATGTATTAGTTCATACGACAATATGTTTGTGGAACTAAATAATAAAGATAATTTAAAATTAAAATAGTACTGTTCCAAGTGACGTATTATCAGGGGTTGGCACTGTGCGTAAATTCTTTTTAGAATCTCGTTACAGTACCTACAAAAATTTAATAAATCAAAAAATTAAAAACAAGTCTTTTTGGTTTTTACCAAGTCATCAATCATCATCAAGTCATTCCATGCGAACTTTTCACAAAACGTAACTACATATTGATAATTCGTAACTGAAAAAAATATAAAACCAAAAAATTTAATTATGTTACATAGACCACTAGTGATACCGATGATTCAAATATTCTCAGCGTGATCAAAATTTCCAGACTCAAAACCGTCTCTGTTTCAAATGGGACAAATCAGCCAATCAAGTTGGAAGTATAATTAATTAGGTAGCACTTATCACATTGTGCATCCGTACAAGTTTCGAGACATTCCCCGGCCACCAGTATTAGCATATCTGAAAAAATATGATTGATAATCCCGATGGAAGTTATACCGGACGGATCTGTGATATAATTAAAATATACCCACAACACGGCGACGGCCCGCGCGTCTAACGAGGGAGAAAATAATATGAATCATTATTGTCGGTCCTTCTGAGATTTGCCTCCAGCTGACGCCGGATGACCACGCTAAACAAGACAATGAGTGGACAACGAGCAATATACACTTTAGTTGCTTACAGCGTTAACTTTGCGATTGGGCAATTTTTTTTTTACTTAACAAACATTGTTTTTATCTATTTTTTATTTTATTTTGTTTATCATAAACTTCTTCGGTCCTCCTCGTTACGAGGATGACGTTAGCCATGTTTTAATTGGGCTGAGGAGCCCAACTCTAGAACACACCGTACACCCTTCCACAAGTTGTACATGTGAATTCGGTGGGCAGGGAGATGATGTGGTCATAAATTTTATACATGATGGTTAAACACATTATTCTAGCGAAACTGTGTATCTACTATGCTGATAGCAACCAAGCAACTGAGCAAAAAAGCAGGGTCAGTCAACCGTAACCGCAATATTACGCAGGCAATGCAGAGTCAGTGAGGCATGATCACATTCTCTTTCTTGAAGATTCTACGACATTCCATGACCCCCTAAAATATTTCATTGGAAAAGCCTAGAACATTCTATTGACTTCTCGTTACCTCTAGAAGGAGGAATTTACCTGTAAAAGGCGACAAGCATCGCGGGGTTAGCAATTCAGTTCGTGACGAAAACGAGGCGACATCTCCGCTAAACTACCGAGTGATCAAGTGAGATTCTTGGTATTACAACAAGCAATATTAGTAAGCGATCAGCGCAGTGCGACCAGCAGTGGTACCAGCTGTAGCGAAATAAAAGAATACCGGGGCGAGTAGTTTCTATAAGCGAACATTGAAAGGAATTTACCAGAAGTGATCTAAGCACTAAGACAGCTTTAATTAGTGCGAATTAAGGAACAGTTCAATAATAAGTGTGTGAAATATTCGGGGGACATTTAGCGACTGTAAAATTACGAATTCAACTTGTGTTCAGTGACTCTTTGATAATAAATTAAACTAAATTATTTTCCAGTATTAATTTTTTGCTTTTTTCCGGACTAGCGAGCCCTCTGTTTGTTTTGTACAACTTCTAGAATTCAGTACATTCTAAATTAGTAATCCTCGGTGACTGCATTCAAAATATTTTTTTAAATTTTGGTGATTTGCTGCATTTGCTTTTATACCCGTCAAATGTTATATATTATATATGCCGGGGTACCGTAGGTGTTGCAGCGCGGCGTGGTCACCCCGCGAGGTGAGCGCCGGACCTAAACGGGCCTCGCGGCTTTTTAGATAAAGCGAAGACAGCTCCAAAAAAGAATCCACAAAAGAAGGCGATGTCAAAAGTTAAATTGAAAACAACAAGTTAAAGCGTGGAACTAAAGAGACAAGCTTAATAGACCGGCCCGCGGTGGATTAGTGGAGTTCCTGGACGACGGCACTTCTGCCCTTGCCTTGACGGCTTAAATAGTGCGTTATTTACGACGTATCGGTCAGTCGTACGCCACAACGAAAAAACCCTGTTATTATGATGGTCTGGCGCGGATCAAATAGGGTACGGAACCGATCTAAGGTGGTCCAGTCGAGCGACATTTTGTGTCCACCGAGGGAGTTCAAACACTTCCATAATCAAAGATATTCAGTCGTTCAGAATCTTCTGCGTATGTATCCGACCACCCTAGCTGACGTTTTGCATGCCATTGCGGGGCCGTCATCAGCGACATCGGCCCCAATGATGCACAGATAGATGCACTCTGCAGAGTAGCCCAGAAAACAAGAAACTTCTATACTCCAGCTGTATTAAAAAAAAATTATTTACACATTTTGATTTGCCGTCCGCGTTAAAATAATATTGCTTTGAATAAATGAATTTTTGCTACACAAAAGAACTGAACAGAAAAATCATAGAACGTTTATTTCATATTATGTATTTTTATAAATTTATGTAGGCATATATTTTATTTTATTTAATTAAAGAATAAAATTAAATATATAAACTATCAAACATAATAATTTCGTTGTCTGTCCGTAACTCCCTGTAGCGTTCGTAATTTCATTCGAATTCACGGCTAAAAAAACAAACCCATAAAAACCAAGTTTTTATTATAATCCCTTTCCCATTTCCTAGTTAAAACAGGTTTAGCGCTTATCCTACGCGTTGAGCTCGAGTCGGGCGACGCTACGAAAGGGAATTTCGAAAAATCCAAAATTATACTATAAATATTATTTTTTTTAAACGAAATTTTTTAACGTCGCCACGAGTCTGCCTGTAAAGTTTCAGCTCGATTCGATCACGGGAAAAGGGTTAAAAATCGATCCATTTTTCGTCAGATAAGCAAGCAGACGCTACGAGTTAAAAGAAAGGCAGTAAGAACGAAACTACACAGCTGGAAGTAGGACGCGAACCTTGGCCGCGCAAATACCAGCGCGAAACGCTATCAGTGTTGCCACCACCGCATATCCGCGACCCGTCAAAAATGTACTATACAATATTATATTAAGGACGCGAAACATGTTCCGTGATTTTTCACGGGTATATGGCCAGTTTGTTTTAAATAAGCATTATTTTGAATACGCAGACAATCAACAGACGAACAACTAATTTTTTCATTCGTAATGAATTGATTTTTTATGTTTAATAAGTTTTAACAAATTAAAATGTTTTTTTATTATTATTTATGATTAAATTTATACAAAAATCTTATTATTATAGATCGTGCCAAGATTTGTACAGCTTGTTGGCACGTTTTTTTTCCATTTTCTTGCATAAGTACACTAGTGTTAGTGTAGTACAGTACCTATCTGTATACATTAGACTGTAGTTGTGTCCGCTTTTACCGTGATACCATAATATAAGAGTTGAGCAAAAAAAATATTTGATTAAAGACTAAAAAGATTCCATAGAAAGAGGAAAAGGTTTGTTAAAAAAATTGTAAAAGTATATTTATCATATATTTTAATTTTTTTAATTATTTTTTTCAAGACTAACATACCACGGCTTTAATACGCTGCGGTGGTTTTTAGTCAGCCGTCACTGCACAAATCTGAGAGGATATCTCATAACGAACGTAATAACTACCAAGAAAACATGGACATCAAACTCATCAACGTGATATTCTACAAAATATTCAGTATATTGTACAGGGGACTATCCAATAAGAATGGCATACACAGGTAAGAAATAAAACGAAAACCCACACAGGTCGCACCGCCCGAAAACCACTCAATTTATATACAAACCACTCAAAGGATAAGAAGTAACAAAAGGAATTTCAAACGATTTCACGGCCCGTTCTGTCCGAAGATTTTTTTTTATCGAGGAGCCCGAGAATACATCTGAAAAACGCAGCAACGCAACGCAGCGCTAAAACGTGTTAGCTTTTCTGGTGTAGAATTGTTTATCGATGTAATAGAGGTGTATTGTGCGCTTATTGTAATAAAATATTTATTAATGTCAATGAAGTAAGTAAAAATAATTTATCTGACACATAATGTTGTCACTTTACATTCGGATAGCAATCCTAGTGTTTAACTTTACGATCTCTCAGGATGCTGTGTCAGACGGTAGTGTTGTCGTAAAATAGAAATGCCTTACAAAGATGTAAAAACCAGGGGCGTGCACTACGTACAATCAAAAAAGCCGTGCATAATTTTAATTCCTACTAATTATTTGACATTAAACAGAATAATTTCGTTGTCTGTCCGTCCGTCCGTCTGTCTGTCTGTCCCCGTAACTTCGTGTGACGTAAGTAATTTTGTTCGAATTCACGGCTAAAAACAAATTATACGACCGGAGATGGGGCTTGAACCGCAGGCCAGCAAACCCGAACCGGTCGCTCTACGCATGTTGCTATGGTCGCCTCTCCGTGGACCGCCAAAAAGATATTATAAATATATACAAGGGCTTAGCAAAAACGCTTAGCAAAAACCAATTTTCCGTCATTTTTGACGGGTTACAGCTAGTAAAGCGTAAGTATGTAGGTTTACGCGCACATAATTCAATATTAATGCAAATTAATATTAATGGGTTAACTAAAACCACATAGCAGAATTTATAAATGACAAATAAACCTGGTAATATTTTTTCACAATATCTGCCGCAAACTTATACTTACGTTCTCGCCGCGCTGTGTTCGGAATACACGTCTCTGTTTGAACAGACGTATTGCAAAACTGCGCACACGTGTTTTTAAGGCAGACACATAAACGTGTCGCTATTTTATATAAAATAATTTTGACCTTTCACTTAACAATTGTTTTTAAAATAATTTTCTAGGACTATCTACCTAGTAATTATATTAATATTTTCCAAGGACGGAAAGTAACTCACTAATACAAACTACAAAATTACACTGACACTCAGGAACGTGCCCCTGGGCCAGTTGAGTGGCAATTCTAGCAAAAAGAAAACATTATGTAAAACGTAATAATATTAAAAAATTTAAATAATAATTCTTAATAAATAAACTAATATGTTTTCTACAGCATGCTTCTGAGATAGAGTATTTCTTTCAGATAAATACAATCTCTTGTGGCAATACAGGCAATCGTGCTTTTACAGCATCGATATAAGTAGCTTAATCTTCACGCAACTGATAAAAATAATATAACAAATGTATTTATACTATGAATAGATGATATAGCTGTGTATTCAGACATTTATAGTATACTGTTTACAACGTTGTGGCATTTCAATGAGCGCAGGACATTTTTCTGTTTTTGTTTTTGGTGTGCAAGAGAATGATGGCAGGAATAATCGTTGATGTTAATGGTCTCGTAAAGTAGACAATTGTAGAAATACCAACTAAATAGTTCTATAAACATTCAATTTGATCATTCCGCCGACAGAATGGTAATGGTTGTATTATGAAGATTTTTTTGGATTGAAATACTTTTATAGGTGTTCGCGGACAAATATGGAACATAATGATGCAAGTAAACTGATATTTTGACACATATACAGTCTATAGATATTACCATTTAACGCGAAAATGCAGATAATAAAACAAATCATAGACAAAGATTGTGGGCGCTGTATAAAAGAAAAGTTTACACGATTTTTAATGAGCATCATCAATACCGTCTAGTATATATGTATTTTTAATATAAAGTGAATTAAAATTTGTAATGCACAAACGTTGAGTTAAATTTATCACTAATATAGTTTCGAGAGGACTAGTTCCTCTCATCATGAGGTATAATTTATAGCTAAATAAATGCAGAAATTATGTCATCTTATTCGAGTAACGGGTCGCGGAGCAGTGGAGATGATTTTTTGTGTCGTCTGTAAGGGGATCATCTTGAGGATCGGAGACATTTGTAGGAATGTGTTTTCTCAGAATTCAAATATTTTTGGATTTCGACGGTTTCCAAACTGTTAATTATCAATCCTTTATGAGGAATCGAGTAGAGTAGTTTTAATCTATGATTATCGAAAGAATGGTTAGTATTGATTATATGGTTGGCGAATTTTGACAAGCTGTTGTTCTTTAAACAGCGGCGTTGTTTGACCTATGTATGTGCTGTCACAATCTCCACTAGTTATTTCGTATATTTGGCTTATTTATAATATGCACAATATAATTTGCGCAGGCCAACTGGGCACGGAGCCAACTGGCGCAACAAGAATCCCAGGTTCTAATGGACGTCGGAACAATGCTTAAAAGGTTTAAAAATGCTTCACCGCATCTTATCTGTTGAAATGAGATGTCTACACATGACTCCGGCAGTCGACCGGCGCACATGACTTTCGTCGTGAGATCCACACCCACAGATGTCACGCCAAGTTGTCCGATCTTCGTATTTTAATCATATTTGTTTTAGCCCCAGACATTAAAAGTAGTTGAAAATTAACATTCATCAATTAAACGATACAGTATTTTTGTCCCTCAATATTCGTCCACATTTATATTCGTCCTGTTTTTGTAGAAACCTTTGTTTGATATTTGATAGAAAAGTCAGTACTCGTCCCACCACATGAGTCATCCAAATCTCTATAAAATCATAACTCTTCGAAACAGTCATTGTTTTTTCATTCAAAAGGCAAATTACTTGTCAAAATTTTATTTACGTATTTATGTAGGCCTATAGTAGGTATATTTGAAGTATCACGATGTTTTTTGGTTTGTTTAATAGGTGAGATCGGTTTATGTAGACGAAATTCGGGGCTGGGAACGGATTAAACCATTTTTAGTTGATATGTTTCGTTTGACTTGTCTTTTTTGCTATTCAACCTTTTCTCGATAATGTAATATTAAAGGTCCACTGCCTGTCACTCTCCTTGTGTCGTAGCTCCATTTTTCTTTTACCAGGACCTTCCTTCCTCATCGTCCATCAACTCTTCGATAGATACGTCCAGCTCATTGTCACTTGAGTATGCAGACTTTTTGGGCAACATCTGTTACCTTCGACACAAAAATAAATTAAGCACATAACCCTTTACGTCCGTGTAGTGTTGCTTACATTTAAAATAGTTTTAATTTTGGCGCACTCCATTCTGCACTGTAGCCCTTAACGGGGCCAACAGACGACCTTCCAGTCGTATGGCCAAAATATTATTGTTTACTTATTTCTAGGGTTATTTATAAGCAAATCGGAGTCAAAGAACGCAGACGCAATGTTAATCAACACCAACCAAACTACATAAACACTCGAAATTAGACGACCGATGTGGCAATCCAACACACGTATGCACGCGCAGCCCGGCGATCGAATCCCGGCCCACGTGAATCGCGCGGAAGGTCGGACACCGTTAGCGTTTACAGTTGTACAACAACAATAACACGAAACAAGGACAAAAGAGAAACAGACGCGGAGAGATCCCGCGGAATAAACAACTCGTCGCGGACGACTGGTAATGAACAGCCGGGTGCCACCGCAAATTTTTTAATCGAACGCCTCTGCAGATTTATTCCTCCCCGGGGCGGGGGCGATAAATCCGGCTGCCCGCAGAAGCGCGCCATTACTCCGGAACTGGAGCGGCGCGGGACCAATCACCGTCGGCGCGGTGATCTCCCCGGACGCGGCTGCTTTATTGCTCTTTCTTCGTGAAATATTTCCCTTGGCAATCTTTACGTTTTTGATGATTGGAAAAAACGCATTCTGTCGAGTGAGTCAGAAAATGCTAATTATAACTTCTCGAGATCCGAGACTTGCGTAACCATCGGAGCTGGTACAGCAATGGCGCATGTGTATGGTTAAAACTGGTGGAAATATATCCAAAATATATTTATACAGGGTGTCTCATAGCTCGTAGCAAAAACTTTAAAGGAGGGTTCCTGACTTGATAATGAATCGAAAATGTTCAAGCAACCACGACCTAATTAATTTCAATAGTTACGGGGAGATATGCACTATCAAAGTTTGCATTTCTTTTCAATATTTCGGACATATTTTTTGCTATTATTATTATTATTATTAATATAACTATACATTGTTAATATAAATACAGTAACATATCGATTATGAAAAATCAATTCGCTTCAATAAAACTCAAATAAAAAAATAAAAAACCTTATTTAAAAATTATATTTAAATTTTTTTCAGTTTTTTAATATTTTCCTCGACTTAACACTAGTCGCTTTAAAACAAATCGAATAAAATGATAACACCTTGCAAAAATTTAAAAAAATGTTTACTTCTCATTATAGTGTACTTACATTTATGCAAGCACTCTTTTAAGAATAATCAAAAATATATAGGATGTATACTTCTATAAAACTCATACATCATGTAGTTAGCTTGTTCTCTTCATAAAATGCAATATATATAGCAACTTATTTCACATTAAAAATCATGGAATTGAAATAAAAGATTTCAATTGGTTTTTGATCTCTTATTAATTATTAAGCTCAGTTAAAAAAATATATGTCAAACGCCAAATAATCTTTCAAAATCAATTTCACAATGACGCTCGCGTTATTTTTTATTTGTTGGTGATTTTTTTTATCAATAATAATTATGAATCATATTTTCGTATAGGTACAATTAAATCTATGGACGCATGGGATCTACGAGTTATATATTTAGTATTATATTAAAATACGTCATCCATTGGATCGCGTGGTGACAAGTCTGGGTAAAATATAAATTCACTTTATTATTACTAAATACGAAAATGACTTAATTGTATCCACGATAATCTGTAACTAGTATAAAAATTGTTTATAAATAGATAACTTTAACATAATACTTTCAGAAGCAATAAAACAAACGAGTTACATCTGAACGAACTATGATGTAGGTATTGTAAATAAAAGTGAATAAAAATAATAATTTAGAATATTTTAATATATGCAATATTTTTTTCGTAATCTTGTCATTTGTTAATGAAAAAACGTCACTTTTAATCAAAATATTTTAGAATATTTATTAAGCACAGAATATTTAACTTCTTCTTCTTCTTTTTTGTAGATCTGTTGTTCTGTGCTACAGAAAACTACGCTTCCTGGGATGACGAGGTCCAGCTATCCCTCCATCTTTTCGGTGGTCTTCCCGGTAGGCGTCGTCCAGAGAGTATTTCATTCGCTGCTGTATGCACGAGTTTGTCACTGCCCATTCTGGCTACGTGATCCCGCCAGAATCTCCTTCTGGATCTAGTCCAACGTGCTATGTTTTCTATTTTGCAAATTTTCCTTACGCCTTCATTTCGGACACGGTCACATAGAGTTTTTCCAGTAATGGATCTCAGCACCTTTATTTCAGTTGTTCTGAGGAGTCCTTTGGTGCGGTGCTGCAAAATAATGCCACAAGGTAATTTAACTGCAGTGTTATATTACCTTGCAGTATTATTTATATATATATGTGTTTACACCAGCTTCAAGGCTCAAATGCAAGAAGTGGCTGGTCCAATAGCTTACCTAATGTACTTGATTACGCACATTTTATGACAAAAAGCCATCCACTACGGACCCCGTTACAGAATAATAATAACATAATCGATGAAGATTGGTTTTCCACGGAATCAAAACTCGAATTCGAAATCAGTAACTAAAGCCCATCATTTTCGTGAATCCAATAAATTTAATGAGCCTGAACAGAAAACCTACTCATAATATAAATATTGAATAATTTAAAATGCTTGGTCCTTGCTATGAAATTGCCGTTTTATAACCTTAAATGCCTTCGGTATGTTCATACGGTATCCCTTTGCGAACATCTTTATTTCCTAATTTGACGCAAATCAATTGAAGGCTGCTTCTAGTTGCGACGTGGTCGGAGATGCATCCGCTTTCAATTCTTCATTACCGACTGTAGTCTCTAGTCGTCCGGCGTTGAAGTCGAAATTTCCAGATTTCAATGATCAAACCAAAGTACAACGTTCATTTGAGGAACCTGGTCCATACACGCCGTTGATATTGCGTGCCGTCTGTGCAGCATCAGTGCCTCGGTGAAACTCGTATTCGAAAATAACGCGAATTTTCATTTTCTCCATAGTCACAGACACGGCGATTTCAAAGAAAAGAGAAACGACGGGAAAAAAAATAATTTTGAAAAAGGAATGTCGTAGCATTAATATGCCATTAGTTTGGATTTAGAATTTCAAGTCAAATATAAGATATCGAATTTCAACAGCCAGTATTATTATTATTAACGGTAATTTCATAGGTAAGGACCTAATACAAATAACCAATGCACTTGGATTAATATAGGTACAATGTGCGATATTATTTCAAACTTCATAAAATCGAGACACATTTTAATGAATAACGGTTAATAATAGAAGTTCAATTCGGTTACCTACACTGATTTCAAAATATTTAATTGATTTTATGCAGGAATATCGCGAACAGTAAAAAAATACACGCGTGACCAATTTTTTTGGCTCAATTAAATTTCGGCGCCTTTCCACAACTCATATAACTTCGCTTCAATATCGTGTGATGGAGAGTGTCCAGGTAATAAATAAGCGATGATTTCGCTCCTTTTGAGGGCGACCGCCGCTCCGTGCACCGCCTGTCGCCATTACGCCTCATGACGCGTCCCGTCGGTGCATCAGAGATCGCTTCCCAGAAGTATGCGTACCGACTGACAGAGCCCAGCTTGCGTGGGCGGACGCCAGGCGGCGCCAGTGTGTACCCGCGCCGCCGAGTAGGTACTGGCGAAAATCAGTCACGATTTATAAAAAAAGTATATTATAATAATTGAATCTCGTAATTTCTGACTCGTGTGAGCAATTTGAACGATTTATTCAATTACTCATGTTTAATGTTGATTATGTATCTCCTATTGTGTAGGCTGTTAAGTGAAGCCTTCCAACAAAAATTGGAGAGTAATATTTTTGCCAGGTATTGGGGTCAGTAAAATACTACAAAATAACTGGGATGTACCTGGTCAAGAAAACGAACTCAAGGATACACATTCACTATTTTTAAAGTAACCTATTAAATTTTCCGTAGTTCATAATAAATATTGCTTGAAAAATATTCAAGAGAACAATGCATCTGAAATTTAGTAGGTATATTAATGAAATTCAATATTTTACTAGTTTCCCATCCCAGTTCAAAAATACATTATCATGAATTACATTTAAAAAACAACATTATTTTGATCCTGGATGTATTTGGAAAAATTAAAAAATTAACCTGTTTATTACATGTGTGTACTTAATTAACTTTGGGAATAAAATAATAAATAATACGTTACAAAAAATTACTAAAAATGTTTTTTTGCATGTCTCACAGCTCAGAATAATATTCTTTCTATATTATATAGGTAAGCAGTGTGAAGTTAGCAATTTGAAATAAGCTGTACTTAACTACAAGTTCCACAAAAAAAAACATATGTTTATTTTTAGTTTACCGACTGTACGAGCCTGCTATATATACGGCAGGCTCCTGCAGTCGGAACACATTATATAGCCAATTATATTATAATACGTCAATGCATATAGCAGTATAGGTTAATAAGGTACTACGCCTGAAAAGCGTAATTATCAGTACAAAATAACACTCCTATGGCGTAGGTACCTACCTCTTAACCTTTAAATCATCTAAGTATTGACTCGCGTAAAATGTTAACACATGTGATAATAAATGTGATATTTAAATAGGTATCAGAAAATTTTTATGTACGATAAATGATGAATTAAATATTGTAGATGATAGAAACACTATAATTTGTTCAATTACTAACATGTTTAATTAATAACTGAATTCAATTCTGATGATGTATCATTTTTAATCAAAATTTTATAATAGGTAGTTTAAAGGGGTAATTTTCTGTACTCTATATTACAAATGATCTTTTTTTATTTTGAAGTTATTTTGAATGTAGATCCTTGTTACAGAGAATCGTTAAAAAATAAACATCCAAATAATTTATGAAATACTGACCTAGAATCATTTACAAGCATAAAATACTTTGGTCACGTAAAAAACTTAGTTTCCATAAATAATACATCGTATATTAATTTAACATATTAAATAAATAATACAATAATATTAATTAGAAACAAAAATTATGTAACGCGACATCTGTGAATCTTTTGGAAAACTGTATTGAATTTAAGAACATAATTTTGTTACGGTGAAAAAACACAGATGTCACACGTAGATAGAGATATTTACAAACAGCAATACCCGACACTGCTGAAGCAGATTTAAAAAATACAAATCAAGATTTTTATTCTTCTTAACTGTGTAGTCTGTTCGTTTCACCAGTAGCATGCATGGTAAAACATTTTTAACTCTCTTCAATTTCAATTACCTCAAAACCAAAAAAATTTTTTTTTTAAAGATCTATAAAATCTCATTTTTATTTTATTTCACCATAATAATAATTAAAAACTAATATAAATGAGTCTCAGAAAACATTATTTTAGGCGTACTGTGCAGCCTGTTCGTTTCACCAGTAGCATGCATGGTAAAACTTTTTTAACTCTCCTCAATTTCCATTACCTCAAAACCAAAAAAAATTTTTTTTTAAAGATTTATAAAATCTCATTTTTATTTTTATATAAATGTAATATAATAATAATTATTATAATAATTAAAATAATAATTATACCATAACAATAATTAAAAACTAATATAAATGAGTTTCAGAAAACATTATTTTAGGCGTATACGCTTGTACTAAAGCAGCCAACTGCTTAAATATTTGCTTGATGTAAGAAAGGTGTCCCATTTGACACCCTTGTGTGGCAAACCGAAATATACAAATACATCACACGGCCATGAAGTTGTTCAATAGTAATCAAATGGTACCACCCGAATACGCTCCTAGATATGTAAATAATAAATCAATTGGATGATAAAACATGGGTGAAAAACTAGATGTAAATTTTTCAAAATAATTTTTTAATCAAGAGTATTAAGATTCAATATTTCATTTTGTGTAGTTTTTGAAGAAATGACATTGTGATTAGATATTTTAAGAAAATGAAATTTTATTGAAAAGATTTATGTTAATTCATATTTATTTATTCGTCAAACTAAATAGATTAAGTTACTTAATTTGATTAGTACAATCAGAATCAGATCTCTACAGATTCATATTCTAAAAAATTAAACCCATTTATAATCAACATTATCGGAATGGTGTTTTATAATCAATTGATAAGTAATTAACCCTCTTAAAACTCATCCTAAATAAAATAAAAACTACATAATGCTTTTGAATTGGGTTTCCAATCAGTAATAATAGGTCATTTGTATAAATAAAGTTTCTCTGTATATATTTCTCACCTTATGTAGGATTGGATATTACTGTAGTAAAATCATACATACAAATTAAAACTCTATTTGTTTATAGAGACTTAAAGAGGCATACCGTTGGTACAAGCATAGACAACCGAAACAATACCATCATCATATAATCTTACAAGTTTAGAAATGTGAGATAGCAGCCATTTTGGTACAAAATTGTTTACATTAATTTAATATTAATGTAAACATTCAATAATAAACCTATGTGAATAGACAGATTTGTGTAATTCGAAAATATAATGTTAACATTTCAAAAATGTTAAAATTATACTCTCGAAATCTTTTTTTTTCAACAATACACTGTAATAAGGCAGTAACTTACATCTTTTAATGGTGTCTTGAAGGACACTAACCGTGATCCATCTATACGTTTTCCACAATTTGAATACGCTGTCCACCTGTAAGAAGAAAACTAAAATAACACTAAATACGATAGAGTCAGTGTTGCTGAATACTTACAAAGAGTGTCATAAAGCTTGGCACTGTCATTGTATCAGAAGTAGTATGATTGTCAATTTTATTGTTTCAGAGGTAAGTTTGTAGAACTCCATAATCACACATATGGAAATAAAAACAATTGTTTTTTAAGTTCTAGCTTATTAATCTTCTGAGACACGTTTCGCCTTATGAGTGCATTATTATCTCCTATTGATAATGCCCTCACAAGGCGAAACACGTCTCAGAAAATTAAAAAGGTAGCACTTAAAAAATTGCTTTTGTTGTGAATGTCAATACTAATATGGGCAGGAATTTCTAGTGCACATCCATGTGCTCATGAGAAAAATTTATACATTGATTTTTTCACACATTCTAAAATACTGGATATCTCTGTTCTATCCATATATATCTCGTTCCATTCCTTGAATTCATATTGTCCTGGATCTCCAACTACATGGTGTAGAGCAAAGCATCGGGATGTGGTAATCACAGTAATCACTTAGGGAGATGTCTAAAGATTGTCAGCTGATAAGACCTTCAGGGGAGTAGCTTTGTACGTCACATATGGAATAAATCCCAAGGTATGAAAAAAAAAATTTTTAGTTATAAAATTGGAAACATTCCCATCCACTAATGTATAGAGTATTAGGAGTGAGAAAATCCTACATAGTTTGGGATTTTATTTGTATATTCATTCCTATGCACGTCATAAGGTATCAAAATAAGTGTCATGGTCGTGAAGTTACAAAAATACAGGCAATAATAATAAAAAGAAGGCTCTAAAATTTAAAATAAAAATAATTTTTAAATTTTATCAACACAGATATTTTTTAAAACCACTACTATTATGAAATAATGACTCATTATAGCGAGATAATATTCAAGAGTAGGTTATATTACCTGTCAGGCAGTTTCACCATGATGATAAATTTTTTATTTACTTTTAATATACCTATCTTAGTGCACCGTTTTTCAGGTACAATTGGCGCTATTACTAGAAATAAGGGATTGAAATGTTTCGATTTTCAGACTACAACAATTTATAAAATAAATAAATCTAATATCAAATTTGACGTTACAAAAATGCCACCATCGAAAACGAATAAAATGACTGTCGGTGTGTCGGTATAATAGATTGCAGATTAAGGAAAAGGATAAATTAAGATACTGCAGAGAACTCTAGGAATGATATTATAAGTAAGAAGTCTCAATGTTTTTCAATAGATGACAGTAATTATAAATTAGTCAGTTTCTTGAAATTTGTACGTTGATATGATTTTACTTAAAGAGACATCTACAAAAACACTTTTAAAACATTTTCTACAATAATACCTTTTATTTAATTTTAGTCTTTCTGATGGTCGATAGATGGCTGAAATACGCCAAAATTCAATACCGTATTCTAGTATAAGAGAAAATAAAATAATTTAATATTTTTGTCTTAGAATGTTCTTCGAAATATACTTAAGTACTTAAGTACTATATGTAATGTTGTTCATTTCATTCTCATATTTTTGATTATATGGCGTGAAATGTTTCCCTCCTCTTTTCGCAATCCTTATCATTGGTGTCCATCTTATTGGATATTAATATCTCGTTCTTCTTCTCGTTACATTCCCAGTGATCAATAATCTCATTTAGCTGTCTTAAAATCTTCTAGCACTACGCAAAAGTATACAAAAAATAATTCTGAGGAATAAATGAACTTTTGAAATAGAAATATGTCGCTGAGGCCTAGACATCTTTTCATTTAAAGAAAGACAATCCAATTACTATGTGTAGGTAGGTACCTACCTAAGCCCTGCGTTCGACGCACATTGTTTCGTTGTATTGTTGTTTATACATTACGATAGCTAAGGAGTGGAGGCAAAACTGATCGTAACCTTACTTTGATTAAAAAAATAGGATCACTTCGTCAGTTTGGTTATACAGTACGGTTGGCTAAGGAGATGACGGTAAGAAAGATAATACTCGAATATTGATGGAACCAGAAGAAAAGGATTTCCACGAGAGGAAACCAGTGATGTACTTACTTACCTACATATAATATATGAGAAAGATGTGTGTAAATTACCTACCTAGTTAGTTTATTACTATTTGAAACAGTATATTAGAATAAGCGTTACGGATGCTGTGTCTTTGTTATGTTGTGTTTTATTCCGATTTGGTGAGGCATATAGTTATCGTGAGCAGTCCGTAGATACCGCACTCGGACTGCATACTTTAACGATATGGGTTCCTTGCGCGAAACCTGAAACGAGGCTGCTGGTTTCACTATACGAGCACTATACATATTTATCTTCCATGAAATGTACCTAAAGGTGTTTAATGACAATCAAGGTGATTGTTAGAGAATGGATGATTCATTGATGACACTGGTTCGTTTATTAGGAGCCATTCATGTATTACGTAAGCATCAAAGGGGGGTGGGGGGTCTTATTATGGCTTATTTTTGATGGACGGGTGGTCTGAATTGTAGGATAGGGTTTGCTATACAACACTTTAAGCGACATGATCTCGGCGCATTGTTTATAGCTACAAATGCTCCTGGCAGAAGCGCGTAAAACCGAGTAGGTAGAGCGCAGAATGGCTCCTCTTAGTCGGGAACTGATTGATTACTTAGATATTGCCTCATTACCATTTTGGGTCTCATTTGGACGACCGTGGCGTTACAATTAATGAAAGAATGATCCAATTTTGATTTTGCCGGAAATGTGTTAGTAGAGGTATGGAGCTCAATGGAAATTGATGATTGTCATGTTTCTGCATATGTTGGTGTTGGGTACCAAATAATAATTTGAACAATCTATGTTCCCCTGTGTTGTCCCACCTTTTTCCACTCCCCTTTCCATCACCAGGAGACTGTCGGTAAAGCAGTTCTCTTCTCGTCGTTGGGCAAAGGCAGTCACAGGGCCGGCTGTGTAAATTTTGTCGCCGCTTATAAAAGTTTTCGGAACTCTAGAGTGAAATGGTTTCTACGATTAGTGCATGTGATTGGAGCGAAGAAACAATAATAAATACAGTCCACAAGAACCAGGAAGCGACGGGAGACTGGGAGAATCATCGGAATCCAGTGAGTGATTTCATCCTTTTCCTTTTTCATCTCATCGCAAGGCTACGTTAGCATCAGTTGGGTCCGGTGTACCAGATCTTCTTGAGATATACCAAACACTCGCCCGTATTCCGAAAATAGCAATATTGAGATGTAAGATCTCTATTCCAACACTTAATATACGAAAATAAAAATAAAAAATAAACGAGACGTAGGTATACGTCGGTGTTCAGTGTTCGTCGTACTTATAAGAAGATTTGTAAGTATCTCTCTCAAAGTAAATACTTACCTTTATTTACAATGTCCGATTTCTCCGGTCTGGTCTGACAGCTTCACTCTGCCACTAACGTAACCTCACAATTCTCATGTTTCTACTAAAATTACATCAAATAAGTACTACTTAATGCCGTATTTAAAGCTTGTAGAAAAAATATTATTTCATATGCTCTTATTAATTTCTTCTCCCACAGCGTCCTGATGTAAAATTATGGCAAAATTGTCCATGTCGCGTTGGACCATAGAAAAGAGAAACATTGATGGACTGTTTTTATATTTGACGCGTGACTGATAACCGCCATGTACCTATTTCTCTCTCCCTCTGATCGCACCGCCGACGTATACCTACGTCTAGTTTATTTTTTATTTTTATTTTTGTCTATTAGGTGTTGGGATAAAGATATTAGATCCCAATATAGCTATTTTTGGAATACGGGAATTAAATGATATTCAGAACATGTGCGTGAAAGCCAATATTTACTTCAAATCATAAAATATTTAAGATTCCCCCCCCCCACTGCAAACAATGGGCTTGGTGGGAGGAGGGAGGGGGGGATATATTTCAAGACTGTGATGTGACGTTCATTCATCTTTATCTGACACTCTAGAATTCTAGACTATTCTAAAAATAATAATATTAATGAGTAGCTTATACAAGTGCAACCCAACATAATTTACTCAAAAATAGGCTGACCACGTAGGCCTTCCTATCTGTGTGGTGTTTTTTCGAAATATTTCGAAACAAACCGTTATTTTTGTCAATATCTCCATCGTCATGTTGGCAAGGCTAGTTCTTACACTGCAGCTAAGGACACCACGATTAAAGAAGGGTTTAAAATTTTCAATTCAGTTTCAGTTTCAGTGCCGATAAATCGGCGTTTATTAGCTCAATAACTTTTATAACAGCTTGCATCAAAACATAATTAATGTTAAGAATATTTACAGAGTTTATGAATAAGATAACAACAAATACAATATACAATTTTTTGTATGCAGGCCTTTATCGTTACCTACCTCGCTAGGTACATAAAAATACCTGTTCTGAGGTAAGTAGCCATTCCATTCATTGAGACTCCATTTAAATATTTAATTTCATGGTTACGTAATTAGAATTGCACTGGTATCAAAAAATCACCGTGATGGATAAAAAAGAAAAAACTCAATATTAAAATAATTACAAAAATGGATCTACAATTATATAATCGTTTGCAACAGCATTAATAATACGAGATTTATACGGCTGAAGAGTTACATAAAAGATTACTGTATTGTTGTATTCGCAATGAATATATATATTTTTATTTATTTTAATATTTTATCAAAAAATATTGCCCCGGGTGAGGATCGAACTCACGACCTTAAGATTATGAGACTTACGCGCTGCCTACTGCGCCACCGAGGCGATCGAGCCGTTTGCCAATATCAGTGCTTAGATAAATTTGTTTGAGTTACGTCGTTTGGTGAAGAAGCTATAAATGCTAATTTTACTACTTCATTATCGCTTGACAATACAGATAGAAGATGTTCTCTTTATTGTCAAGATTGAAATATAACACAACAATGATGTCTTGTTCGCTATTATATAACATTGTCAAATCGTCAATTTTACCGTATGACTGATATCTTGGAATTTCTTATAGAAACTTAACGCGTATGTGCTGTCTATTTTGTGTCTTACTAATATAAAAATCTTGTTGAAGTTTTTCATTGTGAGTGCACGTAAATGTCGAAAAGCACCTGTTTCTTTTTGATTGAAAGTGATTATGTTATAGAAGACATGACACGAGTTTTGTCCACGTTATTTCATGGATAAAATCTTTCTCTCCTTCTTCCTTTTCCCTGACTTCATCCCAACTCACAGTCGTCGTTGACTATTGGGGTCAGCTCTCCTCGTCTTTAGTTCCTGCGTTCTACTGTCCTGGATAACATCACCTAATCTCTGCCTCCGCATCTGCCCGTCCCTTTGCATCACCCATGAATTTTTTGTATGAATTGTATGTAATTCGGGGAAGATCCTTACCATCTCAATTGCCTTTCCTTCATGGATTGTGCTGGGGATAAAATTCAGTACTTAAAATGCTTATACATTATTTACCCTTCATTGCATTGAGTCGCATTGCCCTTTTTCAAGTAGCATTGGACCCCAATTTTTTAGTTACTACGTTACAGGTTCATCATGTATGTCTACTGAAATATTAAATAACTTGTATTGCCACTGTCTCCGATACATAGGGTAGATATCTTATTACAAGTACCTATAGGTACCTATCGTAAGTGCTGGTAAATTCCAATGCTCCGCGTGTTATTTTAAAGAAGTATATTGTTACGAATATATTCCGTCTCTTCTTCTAAGCATTGTGGTCATGCACATCCTAGATATGTATACAGTAGATAGAGGGTAAAGCGTAAGGTGATATGGTAACTACTTAAAGTAGTTGCAATTCGCAAGTATACGATCACCAATTAAAATGTCGGTTTTGTAAATTAAATGAAGTCTTATTTTGCAAGATTTATTTGAAGGAATTGAATCTGTAAATTAATACTTGCCATAAAAATCAACTGTGTAAAATAATTCATTATATGCATTTGAGTAATTATAGATTGTTAGTATAAATTGCATTGAAATTTTCTGTGGGAATTCGAGACGCAGATGCTGAGGTACTAAGAAAGTATAAAGATAGAAGCAACTGGTGATTATAGGTCTGCAGTCTAGACGGGCCTTGATTTGAAAGGGCCAACCAATCAAACCACACTAGGAACGCAACCAGCGGCTTCGCGATCGACGCGGGGTCACTGGTGGACCACACCCTCTCTGGCTCATCAGACCGTTCTACCGCGTACAATCAACCAATTTAATATATCTTCTTTGATACTATTGTAAAAGTTAACCGAGTGTATATGTGTTCAGTTTAATTTGCAATTAGGCTTCAAATAAATTCAACGTAAATTTGTAAAAGTACGCTTTTCCATTATTTTTAATTTACCTTTACTGCCTGTTTGTTATCTTGCATATTAATTTCGCAAAGACTCGGTGGCACATGTATACAGGATATTTGGAATAACTCGCAGGACTATATTCCCGCTTTAATTATGACTCGAAAATGTTCAAGCAACCATGATAAAATATTAATAGTTATTAGTTATAGAGATATGCCACATCTAAGTATGCATATTTTTTCAATATTTCTTACTTATTTTTTGTAAAACTTTGGAATATCATTAACTAATATCGAATATGAAAAGTGCATTCCCTTTAATACAAAGTCAAATTAAATAATAAAATCCTTCCAATTCCAATTGAAAAACATTCCAATTGGAATTTCTGCAGGGATTTTATCATTTTATTCAACTTGTATTTTAACGAATGAATTTTTCGTAATCGATACAAGTTACTGTAATGATATTTCGACATTTTGTAATAAATAAGTTAGAAATACTTTAAAAAAAATGCTAACTTTGATATTGCATAACTTTATAACTATTGATATGAGGTCAAGGCTGCTAGAACATTTTTGACTCATAATCAGGGTAGGAATATAGTCTTGAGAGGTTATTAATGTTTTCCAAATAACCCTGTACACAGGAATTACCATTTCCAATCCTTTGTTATTCATTATTATAAGTTTGATTTTTAAAAAATTCCCGGAAATTTTGATCGCTTATTTTTTTGTATTTTTCATTTTAATTGTACTATTTTTAACTAATATTTTTGTACATTTATATGGCGGCTTCAGTCTACACAAAGCAATCCGATTACGCTGGAATAAACTAATTATATTATATAGTATAAATATTATACGTTGTGGATACATATTGTGCCGTGTCTCAATTACGGCCAATAATTTCTAATATAAACTATTATTGCTTCGGTTGAGCGTAACTATCATCCGATATGAATTATTACTGGGTATAAGGATTTTGACAGCAATTCCATAGGGAGGCAAAAATCTAATGAAAGTATGGGAACTTTGGTAACTCGATTACAAGCTCACATTGCGGAGGCGTATGTACCTAAAATGAAACTCGGGAGCCAACTTCAACAGTTTTCTGATATATTATTTTACTTAGGTATATACTTATGTATTTATTCATTGAGATACACATTTAATATTTATTTTATTTATGATATAAAATTAAGTATTGAGTTATATTAATATATTTAACATAGTGATAAATTTCAATACATTTAAAAAAAAATTAACTCGTAGGATTCAGAAAACCATCACAAGGTTGTGTCGCACATATAATTTGTATTGTGCTGACCCTAACATTGATGCTGATGTTCTTCCAGATACTTTATCATCGTTTAAAAACTCACTCATACAAAACATCCATTTTCTAAACGATGACCTGAACCTATAGATCCATTATTTATTAAATACTAATCGCACTACATTCAAGCACTAAATATACAATACACATAAATGTACATGGAAAATATACATAAATGCAAAAATACATTTTACTAGAGCGTGCCGAAGACACTTGTAATTGGGATAATAGGCATAGTCTTCATTTATAATGTTTTATTTTTAGAGTATATTGTACCTTTTATCCTGTTAGTGTCCCTAATAAATAAATAAAATAATTTTAAAAACTCGTAGAAGACACCTTCTAGGACCATCTATTAGGGTCAATAATGACCTATTGTTGGTCTGTTTGTTAAAAAAAGGCAAAGCACATGATAATACATGGATAGAATTTTCATTTAGATAATTACACTATGTTTTGCGATATGTCAAATACATTTTATATTTTGCTGACGGAAATGTTAGTAATACTCACACGAATTTAATTGAATCCATGCGCGAAACCACGACTACGTGTTTGTCCGCTTTCTCTGCAATAAACTAAAATATCGTAATTTCCATAGATACGTACTACGTACATATAATATCATGGGATTGATATTATCATCAGGAATGTGCGATTAATAAATTTAAAAAAAATGTGCAAAAATACAATTCAATCAATATGCTCATAATCCGGCATTACTGTCCTGCTTTTGGCGCTAACTACTTGTTTCCTACTCTTCTTGATTCTGGATCACTACGCACACTAGTCATGTCTAGATGTATTCCATTTTGTTGGAGATTGACCTCTCGCACTCCGTTCAAATTTTTATATTTAATTCTTATTATACTGTGCCTGTCTCGCCAGAAAAAAATCCGCGTTGCCACAGACATGTAAGGCATTCCCAGAGATAACAAATTTGCCCGGGTTTTTTCATTTTATTAACAACATGCCCAAAGTAAGAATGAATTAATTGAATGCATGTTGTTTTAACAACATGGCCAAAGTACGACAGACTGCATGCCGTGTGTGTTGTGGAGAGCGTTTCTTCAGTAGGTACAAAGTTTTTGAAGAATAGAGACGTTCGCCGCGCGGTCAATTGTACACGCAGCACACAATGCCAACCAGGGCCGGATTTAGACTTTATAAGGCCCTAAGCTATTTGAGATATGGAGCCCTTTATAAGTCCAGATATTAAACAGAGGGCTAAACTGTGTTGTAATAATAATAAATTTCTCCCTTCTATATTGATGGGCACAACACTACGTGTGAGATTCTTTTTTATAGTTGTCATTTCCTCTTGTCAATTAATGTGTAGTTAATCTCTAATTAAAAGCCACGTAAAACGTTGAAAGTATTCTTTTATTTAATACTATATTTAACAAACTGAAATACAGTTAAGAGGTATGTAGGTAGTGATATAATAAATCTTTAACTTAAAATCATTTTTGTTGATAACAAACTTAAAAATGCAAACTCTGCTAACAAAAATTCTTTTAAAATGTACAATTTACAAAGGCTTTTTATCTAATCTCGTGAAACATGTTATAAGGATTAAGGAATTATATTAAACTAAAATATTTTCATATAATTAATAAAATAAACTTTAGTTTTCACCACACATTTATATTGAAAATATCATCATTTAAAAAATATAAATATTCAAAAATATTTTCTTTCTTGCCTTTGCCAGAGCAAAGTCACTGATGGCATAATCAAATGATAAACATTTTTCTATGCACATGAGACAGAGGCAACATTTATCTCGAATCATTGTTGCTCTAAATTAATTTTTTATCCTCTTCAGCTGTTCTTCGAAAATACGCTAAAAAAATTGGATGAAGAGTATGAAACGTCCCGGACGTGCGGCATTGGGACAAATAATGCTGTAGTATATTGAAGTATAATATACATGACAATTTATCACTCGTACAATTTTTTTTGGGTGGCCCCCAATAAAGTGGGAGCCCTAAGCTATAGCTTGTGTAGCTTATACGTAAATCCTGCACTGATGCCAACACATTAAAAAGCCAACGCGTCCAGTTGAACTTTTATGTTTCTTGAAATGGAGCGTTTTTTCCAGATGTCGATCAGTTTTTACATTGCGTACTTGGCCATACCAGTTCTCTTTTGGAACTCGGCTTCGCATTCTCCATATTTCGAGATGAGAGGTTCCAGGTAGACAAAACCATTAATGTCATACATATCAAGAACATTAGTTCTCTGAAGTTGGTCAATGCGAAAATGTTTATTTCAAGACCAAGTAACGATTTTTTTTAACATATAGATTGTCAGCAGATCGCGTGAACCTGACGAATGTTGTAGTCCTCCGGAACCGGTATGGAAAAAGATCGAAGAGTACGAACTATCAAGATAAGAAAGCTGGAGTATTTCGGACGAATTAAGGTATTATTATTGAGAGATATAGTCATAAATATAGTCTAAACCAACCCACCATCCAGAGAAAAATAAGTAGTAAAAGAAGCGTGGGAAGTCGTCGCATCTTATGGCTGCGTAACTAGATGGACTTACAAGCGTAACTTGACTGAGTTGTTCGATGCGGTGAATAGTCGTTATAGCTAATATGATCGCCGACCTCTGATAGATGGCATTATATAATAGGATATATTACATAAAATTGTCGAAAAATTTCAATATTTAGTTATTCCTATATCCATCATTATGTCCGTGAGATAATTGTGACTAAAATTTGAACAATACCGTATAATGTACTATTAGGTAATATCTACTAAATATACATTTTTTATTTGTTTGATTCTGAGCAATTTTATTTGATTTTATTATTGTTTACTCCGCAAGTATATATTCATTCTGCCAAAAAATTCTCCAAAGCCAATTTTGTCACCAGTAAGTTCTTAACGAAAGAATCTTTCTTTTTTGTATACCAGCTTGATCAAATACTTCACACATCAAATTCGATTATCCGATGAAATTGTTTTTTTTTTTATATATTTTTTTTATATAATATTTTTTTAAATATTTTTTTTTATATAATATTTATATATTTTTTATATGATATTGGAATGTCCTTTCTTAAAAACGCTTCTTTAAACTGCTTAAGGCGATCGTCTAGCAGAATGAGCAATTTTCATCATTTTTTTCTCATATCTTGATTTTTTTATCACATTTTTGTAGGGAAATATCACATTTTAAAATTTATTCATCAGGTTACATATATTTTAAATACGACTATCTTATTAAAATATCACAAACTAAATTATATAATTGATTAATAAATTACCAAACCTTCGATGTTTTAAAAATAAAGAAAATTTCTCCACTTTGTGGGCCTTTTATGACTGAACGGCCTGTTGAGATGTATTTTTTATTCAATAATATTATAAAGTAAGTAATTATCTTCAATTTATTACAATTATAGAAAAATCTGTTAATTCGTTTACTTGCAATTTATGTTTTAAAAAATACTGTTTTTTAAAAATATTTTATTTTTTTGTGTTTTTCTTTAACTCTTTTTACATGGTTGACAACTTTTTTACTTCAATAATCACAAGAATAGATATTATAATTTTATAATAAAAACAAAAAAAATCAACATCATTGTCGATATTCCTGATTTTAGATATTTAATCAAGACGCAACGTATTTATGACACAATACGCAGTGTCTTAATTAAATAGCTAATATCTGAAATCGATAATAATTTTTTGAATTTTTTGTATTAATTTTAAAATATTAATGTCTATACCTTTAATTTGTTAAAGAAAAAAAGTTATTAACTATCTATAAAGGATTGAAAAAAACACACAAAAAATAAAAATAATTTATAAAACAGTGTTTTTTAAAACATAAATTGTATGTAAACGTACTAACAGATTTTGCAATAATTATAATAAATTTAAGATAAACGTTTACTTTGTAATATTATTGAATAAAAAATAAATCTTAACAGGCCGATCAGTCATAAAAGGCCCATAAAGTGGAGCAATTTTCTTCATTTTTAAAACATGGAAGTTTTTGTAATTTATTAATCAATTATATAATTTAGTTTGTGAAATTTTAACAAAATATTCATATTTAGAATAAACGAAATCTGATGAATAAATTTTTAAATGAGATATTTCCATACAAAAATGTGATAAAAAACGCAAGAGAAGATGGGATAAAAATTGTGAAATTTGCCTACTCTGCTAGACGATCGCCTTAAAGGAAAGTGTCCGCTCCAATACAGACATCTTCCATTAGCCGCTCCTAGTTTATTCCGATGATTCCGACTTTTCTATGTTGACCGCAACATGTTTTTGCGTATACCTGCCGTGCGACATTATTTTCTTTGATAATTTAATATTTTTTCGTCGATGGCAACGCCTCTTATCTGTTTTGAGTGGTTTTTTTTTTATTAATATTTTTCTAACGTGCATTTCTTTTTATTATAAGCTTATGCTGCAGAAAATTTCAAATGGAGAGTTGACTTGTTTGACTTGGACTAACCATTTGTTTTGCTTGTATTTAATGTACGAAATATCACCGTCTCTGTATGCGTCTTTTTAATTAAAAATAAAATAATGTGCTGTTGAAGGTTGAAGTTAGAAAAACAATAATTATTATATACGACGAAACTACGAAAATTAGGAAAGAGAATTGTCCAATTTATCTACTTTTATAAGTCGCGTGGGGGACATTTAAAATCAACTAAAAGCTTAAATGATACACATCAAAGTTAATCTCACAAACGGGAGACAGTCCAGTATAATCAAGCCACGGTGTTGAGGGATACTTATCAAATTCAAAGTTCAACTAGCGTTAAAAATTCTCTTAAAGATGTTTGCATTAAAATGAAGAAAGTAAACTTTGGCCCATTGAAATTTGTACACCGAGTTTCCATTTTCTGTTGAGATTTTCGTTGTATTTTTCAACTTGGACGAAGTGTCAAGAAAAACTTTTCAGCAGTTAAAAATTTAATCTCGCGAGACGGGAAAGCTTACGGCGAAAGTTTGGCTAATTTTAAAGTATAAAGACATTTTTACAAAATATCTTAATGTTCCGCACCCTACTTTGATATTCATTCGGATCTTTTGACTCATAAAAGCACAGAGGCAGCTTTCTTTTAGGCGATATTCTTTAAACAAATGTGCGAGCAATGCGATACAACCTACAGTATGTGTGCATTTTATCAGGTACAAGAAAAATATGCCGAGATAACAATATTTTTTACTGAATTGAATACTGATACTGATATATGAATATGATATATGATATTGATATTGATATAATGATATTGATACTGATATATGTCGTGGCTGGGGAGAAATGAATGAAAACACTGAAAATTAATTAGCGATTTATTTATTAATGATTAACTAACTATTCAATGTATACAGTTTCTTAAAACGAATTAAACTTAACGCTATTCATTAAATTACACTATTTTACAATATATCACTCATAAATGAATAATTTTATCGCTGGGTATACGAATTATTTATCGCACTTATTTATTTCACCAATTAGGAACTTCGCACGATATCTTCGCGATTTCACAGTCGGGCATACCTGGCAGACATCTCGCGCGTAATTCTCACTGAAAGAACTCGAACACGACAACTCAACTATCGCCGCGGCGTGGTTCCGTATTTATGCCCAAATGGTAGTATTTTCATAATTTCTAGATAACTATAGTGTTAGGAGACGGTTCCCGTCGCTTCTCCCCTATTCTAGGCGTTTCAATACGTTTGTAGATGTTTCCTGAAGGTTGCAGATAATTATAAACCGTTCTAGATCCCACGATAGTGTTGTTCCAAGCTACATATTATCAGGACTTCGGACAGTGCGCAAATTCTTTTTAGCACATCGTTACAATATCTTGTATCGTTACCAATATTCAGAAAAAGTAATTAATATTCTACTGTGCAATATACCTATATATGAATTTCAACTCTTTGTATGTCTATATAATTTATTAATTTATCATGTATTTTCTACTGTTATTTTTACATATAATATGGCCAATAAATTCTTATACCCCCTTCTTATACATATCTCTTGCATTTGATTTGTTTCCATAAAATAATATCATCAACTATACTAATTTCGAATGTCCGATTGTCTGTCTGTAATCCGCTGGAATTAGACTGGAATTATAACAACACTGATGATGACTAGCCGCTAATGATACCCCGAGTGTGACACGTCAATCGGCGCGCGGCTCAGGTTACACACAAGGATCGTTATTAATTATTATGTCCCGCGATTTTTCAGGGGTTTCAGGCCAGTATTATAACAATTTTAGAAGATATTTATTCTGAATGCGATTTTCGCCGATAGGAACCTGCTTTAGGCGAAGAAAAATGGCAGTGCATAATGGGTTTCTGGTGCCAACACTAATATATGAAAGTGAAGCCTGGAATCGGTAAAAAAAGTTTGAATGTGAACTGAATGCGGTGGAAATGCGGTTGCTTAGACGCTTGGATGAAAGGTGTTTTTACGATAGAGTTAAGAATTAACAAATTATAAGCGAATTAACAAAAAACGATCGCTGTGATGTTTGTCACGGGAACCACATGAGTGAGGAGAGGATGATAGATGAAATGTATGAGGCGCGTTTTGAAGGCTACAGGAGCCGAGGGTGTCCGCGAAAGACGTGGCCTAATCATTTAAAGATAATATTGGAGGATGGCTTTGTTGAAAGCTACAACTGCTAAAGATGTATAAAAGAAAAGTAAGTAAGAGTGGAGACAAAATAGTGCGGAGTTCTATCCTCTCTGACCAGCCTTGACCAGAGAAAAGGCAATCTATTAGTTTGTTTTAGAAAACATAAAATAAACATAAAAATATTGACCCTTGAATGAGTATGAATGAAGTATGAAGGTGGTGATTAATAACCATTTTCCTTAGAAACATAACGAACTAACGCTCTTTTTCGCGGGATTAGGCAGCAAGAAGGAAAAATACCTTGTGATTGGCAAAACGCAGAAGTAAAAACAGTATTTAAAAAAGGAGACTAAAAAAGAGATAAAAAAGCGATAATATAGAAAACTATCGACCCATAAGTTTGCTTTCGCATTTATATAAATTGCTAACAAAGATCATGACGAATCGCCTAACGCTAAAATTTGATCACTACCAACCCGTAGAGCAAGCCGGCTTCCGCAAAAGTTTTGGAACCAGAGACCACATTCAAACTCTGAGATTGCTCATAGAAAAAACAACAGAGTATAATATACCTATACACTTAGCTTTTATCGACTACCAAAAAGCATTTGACTCAGTTGAAAGGTAGGCTATCATCGAAGTACTCCAAAACGCGCGAGTAGACTCTAGATATATACGATTAGTAAACTTTATATATGAAAATGCAACTATGAGTATGATAATTGACGACGACACTAGAACTGAAAAAATAAAAATAGAAAAAGGTGTCCGACAAGGTGACACAACCTCGCCTAAACTCTTCACGTTAGCCTTAGAATATGTATTTAAGGCCCTGAATTGGGATAAAAAAGGTGTGAAGATAGATGGCACATATTTAAGTCACCTAAGATTTGCTGACGACATAGTAGTTGTAAGTAACAATATCAAAGAACTAAGTATAATGCTAAAAGAACTACACGAAGCTTCGAGCAAAGTTGGTCTTAAGATGAATATAAAGAAAACAAAAATTTTGAGTCCAGAGAACAAAGTCATCACTATCAATGATAATAATATTGAAATAGTAGATGAATATATGAGGGATAACTACTACGCTACTCTATATTGAAGATAAATACCTAGGTATGCTCTTGAGCTCCAGATTTAGCGCGGTGGGGTACGTATTTTTACTTGTGTACGGCCATTTGGCTTTTTTCGGGCTGGTTCCGATTGTTTTCCAGATCATGAATATTGATTAAAACGTGCGAGGCATCGGCCACAATCGTGTTCTTTTTTACGGTTTGCTTTGTTAACAGAAAGCTGGCGTGTCATCCGAAAATTTGTGTCATGTCACATTTTACACGCGTGTTATGACACGCGTGTAAAAAGTGACATGACTATGTGACATGAGTTTCACCATGACTAACCTAGCTTATATAATTATTTAATAATACTCAATAATAATAATAATCATAAAGATTAAATTTCTGAATAGCTATTTGGAAATTAAATAATTGATGCACCATTCACATATATTTACACATAATCGTGTCATTTTTCTTATTCTTAAATGGTAAATAATGCGAAATTGGTATCACAGTTCCCCTGGCAAGGTTACAGGTTCGCACATCGACGTTTCAATTGCCATTTTTTGTTTTTATATTTTTTTCAATTGATTTGTTTAGTTTGGTTTTTTTAAATTAGTTTTCTAAATTTTATTTAGAAAACACGCAGTTAAACCAGAAAAAAGTCTTTATAAATATGCATGTACGATAAATTAAAATATTTACATGGTTTCAATTATGAATGAATTAATGTAAAACTATTCACAGTAAGGCATATGTGTATAATAAGGCATTAGACAACTAACCGTATGTAAATTTATTATTATATTACGACTTACTTTTCACTCTATATTATTACTTTTTTTGTTGTTGAATTTCTGTTAGTATGTTTTTCTGTTATTATGTTATTCTTATGCTTCTGCTTGTTAGATCCTTGCTTTTTACATTATATTATATTTATCTATATATATTTGTATCTGTACTTTAAGTATTTTCTTTCTACTTTATATTATTATTATTTTTACATGTTATTTTTTTCTTTAAACTAAATATTATATTAATGTACACTTTAATTATCTGTTTGTAAAAGCTCTGTAGGGCGTTAAAACATAAAAAAATATATATATAAAATTACAAATGAAAAAATATCAATTTCCAGTGGGAAAGGGAAGGTGGTGGAGAAGGATGGGAGTAGTGAAATGGAATGAAGTGGATTAAAGTTTATGTATTGAGTTAAGATTTAAATATAGTTATTAAAGAATTTAAGATATCGAAGAGAATTTTTCATGTATTATCCTATGATCTAGCATCAAAAGTCTATATATCGTTTTTGAAAAAATGTAAATTTACGTCTTAATAAAAGGTAGTATGGTTCGAATAGTCATACTCTGGTCTACTCGTATTTACATTAAACCGACTGTTCAGTCTTCATAAAGAGACGATATGTAAATCGGAAAAGGCCAGGGGAGACACTCTCATAGTGTCAAAAAATGTTTTCCTACCATGAAAACTTTACTGCTGGGTAATAACCATTTTTCTCAAGGAAGAGTTGCTCTCTACTACCTACATACCTACGTCACAAAAATCTTTGCGGCACTTGTGAAAACTCTTCTGTTAAACTTGAATATATTATAAAAGTGACCACCTTAATAAAAACGCTCATTAAAAATCTACAAAAATTATAGGTATCATTATTTTTCTTAAGCGAACACATCACATTCTCTTAGAGTAAGAGCTAGGCCTGAAATAATTATTTTTACTATGAGACATGTTTTTTTTTAACAGTTACTCAAAAATGTGTATTTTTAACTAGATGTTTTGGTTTTTGCTGCTAGTGGTGAATAGTTAAAATTATAGCAGTAAAAAATTTAATATTGTGGAGGCAAAGGGTCGATTAAAGATTTTGTAACATTTGATATAAACTTTATCGACAGGTCGTAAATGAATGATAGATAGTCCTCGTGCGAAGATGAAGAGATAGTGTCAAACAATCGTACCTAAGAATATAGTATTGCTATATTACGTGATATTTACTCTTAACAGTGATTCAGTGAATCCGGACAAAATAAAAAATATTCTGAAATGCTTAAAAAAGGTTATCTGTGACTTACTCAAATAATTTGTTGATTTATTTCAAATTTGTAAGAGTGAATATTGCGCTGAATTCAAACTAGGCTTTTTCCTTGATTTTAATTTTTTTTTTGATTTTTGTTCATACAACCCATTTATTTTTATTTTTGTTTATGTTTACATATAATATTAAAAATGAAAAAGTCTGCAAATATTGTTTATAATTTAATTACAAAAGATGTAGATTCCTCTAAATTGTGCAAAATTTTTGCTGAAAAGGTTGATCTCAATTCGATATAAATTGAAAAGCCAGTTCCAAGGCGACATTTACTTACCGAATTTTTAATGTAGGAAATGCAAATACACTTATTTGCGATGCTAGTGTGAAAACAAAGCCGCTGCCTCCATGATGTCCTAACAGCATCCAACATGGCCGCCGAGGGACACATCTTCCGCACATGGCGACATCTGTGTAGGTAAATAAATACAACACTGTTGAGCAAACATTTCCGTTCCCGGATAAATTTCAAGGCGAGGTGAAAAACAGAGCGATTTAAGAAACAATTTTCTTTATGAAAAAATGTGACTAAATGCAGTTACGTAGATAAGATTAAGATAAATGATTTTTATAAATATACTAGATATCATTAGATAACCAACTAACTAACTATCACGCCGTTTCCCCGCAAGGGTAAGCAGAGAGGATTGAACGCCACACTCTTCTATCCTGGCACACCACTTTTGCTTCGGCCACATTCATACATCTTCTCATACACGTTCTACGGTTGTTGCGGCTTTTAACAGGGCCATCCTCAAATACTTGTAGTACCTGATCGTGCCAGGTAGTAGATAACCAACGGAATGAATTCAGATTAGAAATAAGAAACATGGTGCGAAAGAAGAAAGTGCTGCGTAGGTAGTTAGAATATAAGTGTAGTAAAATAAAAATAAAATTTTCGTATAAATCACGTCACAATCAATCACAAAGAAAACTTTTCTATTGGACTTAAATAGATTAAAGTATTCTTTCTTTATAAAAAATAAATATACCTATCCATAATTATGCTTTTATTAACCATTTTATATGAAATATATATATATATATATATACATATATATATATTATATATATATATATATAATATATATATATATATAGATATACGTAACAATAACGCTCGCGGAAACCTCAAGCAAAATATATATATATATAAAATTGAAGTTCATTGAAACTGTATTTTTGTAAACATATGCATTGATTCATATTTTTATAGATTTTTATTTTAGTTAATATACAAAGAGTTAATGTTAATAATCGAGTAAAGTTAATTTTTAGAACTCAAAATCACAACAAAAATAAATATTGTACACACTTATCATGACGTATCTGTGAGAAAATTAAAAACACAAAATTGCGTAAAAAACTAACGTGATATATGCTTAGTACCAAATTTTACAGACATAACTAAACTTATCTAAAATTTTATTTAAACAAATCGATAATATTTTGCAAACTTGTGTGAATACCTGCATTGTCCGATTAGATGTACCTACACATGCATAAATATGACCACACAAAATAAATGTATTTGGGAAATATTAAATTAATATATCAAGTCAAGATTTGTTACGTACGGGTACAACAATAATTAACACAAACCTGTGTTAATTATTGTTGTACCCGGAGACCTGTAATTGGCCATCTATATTGTATCAATGTTTTCTATGCTTTTTTTTTGTGCTGTTGGTCTTCCATAAATATTAAATAAATAAATAAATAAATATTTAAGTTGCTAATGATGTTTTTTTTTTTAAATTATAGTTAACAGTGACTTAACTGTGCCACTTTCTTCGATCTTCCATCAGTTTTAATTATGTAACTCCTATTTTTTTGATAATTTCATCTATCCATTGCAACTCTGGGAGTATTCTACGGCCCGAATACAGAATCTATAAAACTTAAGTGATTCAAATGTTTAAGTATGCTTTACAAGTGTAATTCGCACCGCAAATTATGCTTTTGGAGGATACTTTAACCTTTAAATCACTTTAGTTTTGTGTCTGTATTCGGGCCTTCGTCTCTCGATTATTTTTGCGTCTTTAAATATGATACCCCCACGAACATTTATGCTTCTTAGCAGTGCAAGTAATATCATTTAACTTGATCTTCACTGTAGTAAAAGTACACTTTTGCTTTTTCTCTTTATAATGTAATATTTTTAAATACATATATTATGATTAATAACGGGGTTATATAACAATTTGTATTAACGTATTTTCAATTCCAAAATACGAGTTGTACCGCAATAATTAATGTTGAACATACAATAGTAAATACATTTATTTCTAGTTTCATTGCTTACATACAATAATACTTAAATATTTAAAAATTTCTCATTGAAAATCGATAAATAATGTTTCATCCAGGATCGCGATCTTCATTTTTAGACTCGGTAAAGAATTTTTCATATATTTAAAACCTCGGTTTTTTTGTACTTTGGCGAGACATTACTGCGCCGAGTCTACCTGCCCGGAAGGCGGGGTGGGGGTGCCGTCCCTCTTGCCCCATAACCTCACCCCTGCAGGGTGTCCTTTCTATTTACTTTTCATAAACGCGGATACATACGCGGCCCTAACATACAAAATACATTTACCCACTCCCTTGTTTCGGAGTTCTACAATGATGAAGTACAATGCGGAGAAGATTAAATGCAATGCCATCTTCTGGTCATATTTTGTACACCTAAATAATATACGATTATTTAAATGGTGTTTAAACGAGAATACAAATATATATAGTTGTTTCAAAATATTTATATCTTTAATATAGAAATATATCCAGTTTTATTTTTGAAAACACTGTTTATTATAAAGTTATAATTTTAGAACATAGTTTGCATGTATGATACTTAAAACAAATGAGGTAAATTAAATAGACAGATAAACTTTTTATTCTTGTTACTTAATCAATTTTTGATATTATTATTTTTTATCTACCTACCTTTTTAACTACCTGGTTATTTTATCTATCTCTTTTTCTTTTTTAAACATTCTTATTATTTTTTTGTATTATACCTAGCTCATTTTCCTATATTGTATAATCGTGATGTAATCTATAATAAGAAAAGTATTAAATTGAGAAATAAAACTTTCCCAGAACAGGTTTCACCTAGTGGGGCGTTATAAGCTAAATCTATTAAAAGTGTCACGAATAAATAATAAAAAATAATAATAAAACAACATTCTCTCTATCAGGAAAACCAAATATTTTCTCGATAGATAGATAATTCTGTAAATCCTTCTATTGATTTATCTATTTAATAATCAAATAATAAAATTTTGAAGAAACCGATTATTTTAATGTCGACTGGTTTCGATACCGCTTATCTCTGTCAGCATGGATGTACACTAAATGATCCATAAAATAAAACATGCAATGAAATCAATTAAAGGGCAGGGTCAGTTTCGGTGGAACTGTTCGTAAGAGATTGACCGGGAGATTGAAATGAGGAATATCTTAAATATCGGGTTATTCTTTAAATAAAATATAATAATATGTAATTATCTATCTGATAGTTAGTGGAGAATTAGTTTTGAAAATGAATACTATGTAAAATATGTTTTTACTATCTACTCGTATACCCCGTCAAAAATAACGGACTTTTTATGTTTGAATTTCAGATTTACATAATTTATTTATTAGTTATATATTAATTAGTCGGAATAATTTTTTTTGCGAAATCGATGTAAAATGTAGATAATCAAGGTGAGGTGAGGATCATGTACATTATAATGTGAATGGCCGATGTAATTTTCCGACATTCAATTTTTTTTAAACCCTATTACGTATTATATTGTATATGGAATAGCCTATAAAGCAAATTAAGCTATTTGAATCTTTAAAACTAGTTTTAATCAATTGATGTCATCCTGATCTTTATTTTCGATCATCAATATAATATGTATATTGTGACAGGTCCTGACTGCGAGACGCAAATAAAAACAACTATTCAATAAATCACACTATATCTTAATGTATCACTCGTATATTGACACTTTGCTATCACTGGGTAACACTCAATTTATCACTTGGAGAACATTCCGTTTAAACTATCGCACATTATTTATTTCGCCACTTAGATAAGAACTTGCCCGATTATTTCACTCTATATCTGTCGCTTCGCAATTCACGACTAGGAACACCTGGCCGTCATCTCGCACGTACTTCGCATTGAACGATCTGTCAAAACACAACGCTTTAAACTAAGGCCGCGACATGGCTTCGCTTTTATAGCAATCACGTTGACTTTCCGAACATTCCAGACGATTGAATTTTATACCTGACTGTTCTAGACGTTCCTCGAATGTTGCGGCTAACTCCAGAGTGTGGTAGTATGTTCCAGAATGTAGTGAAGGGTTCTAGAGGTTTCGATATTATTGTTGTCATTGAAACATTACGAGGTATTCCATACGTCATCGTCTGCCTTAAAGTATTTTTTATTTAAAAATTGAAATATCCTAGGAATATTATAAATAAGAGCAAGCCGTGTGGATTATTTGGTATTTATTTCGTAAATTTCGTTAAAATATTTACCAATAAATATTTTTTGTAAGTATAATTTACAAATTATTACCGTTCATTCAATTTTGCAACAGTGTTTGTACGAAATTTTCTGTATTCCGTAGTACCTTCCGTAATTTCCTGCCAGGCTCTCACGTTCTGGAAAGGTCTTTAGTCCTGCGGGAAATAAGTTGCCAATATATGTTTGCGATATAACGTAAATTTCAGAAATACGTTTCGTGCTCTGAGAATATTTCATGCTGCTTCGTTGAAATTTAATTACGGAAAACATTTTTATTACCACGGCATTTTTGTGTATAAATATCAATAAAAAATTCGTTCTGTTAATGAAACAGTGCTTTTAAAAACGAGGGTATATTTTTTTTGGCGAAAAAATAATTATTTCGTATTGATTACTTAAGGGTATAACGGCGCGTGAAGCATGATTTGGCCAGGCTTGCTTATCAAATAAATGTTATGCGAGATTTCTGATTGAAAAATATGAAAAAAATTGTTATAAAAAGGAGTATCTCATATCTACAAGCTAGAGAATGCCATGATCAGTAATTTTGAATTAAAGGTGTTCAAAAGTGAATTATGAATTATGGCATTATATTACGATATAAAGCAAAAACCGGTTATATATTGATATTTATGTTACAAAAAGTTTACTTATTATATTATATACAATTTTTTCAAAAAAAATCGGCTAATTTTAAATGTTATTAATTAGAGCAAAGGTTAATATGTTACGGCTTTTATTTATTTATCGATGTATTTAATATCGGTATCTATATGTTATTAATATATAATTCTTTTTTTTTGAACGCTTCAACATCGCTACATCACAAAAACACCCAAACTTGAGTAAATTATATATATTTATTGTGACCTCACCGGAAATCGAACTCGGAACCTTTGGTGTGGGAATATATGGATCGACCGATCATCCGCGTAATGTGTTTGATAAGCGCATGTTGTATGGAAAGATATGTAGCGGCGTTCCGCGACCGAAGAGACGCGACGGAATATCCCCGCCTAGTGTGGCGCCGGCCTAAGAATTCTGTGACTGCGTGTCACCGTTAGCAATCTATACTTGGAACTCAGCAATCTATACTTGTGCGGCAATTTCGTATCTCGTATAAATCTTTAATTTGTATCGTAACTCTTAATATTATCTTCTACAGCGTTTCTAATTTTTCAATCATGAAAAAGAATATTCTGCAAAATTTTGTAATAAAATGTTTAAACATTGTAATCTCTTACGGCTAGGAAGGAATGAATGAAAACACTGTAATTTAATTAGCGATGTATTAAATAATAATTAATTAACTATTCAATGTACTAAGTCACATAAGATGAATTAAACTTAATGCTATTTTTTAAATTACACTTTTCGCAGTACCTACAGTACTCGTAAATGAACACTTTCTTATTGCTAGGTAATACGTATTTAACATTAATCGCTCCGGTTTATTTCGCCACTTAGGTTAGTACTTCGCTCGAATATTCGTTTTATTTATCTCTTCGATTCCATCACGACTGACCACACTGGGTGTCATTTTGTGGCTTGCGCGTTCTTCGCACTGATTTCGTACTGAACGACAATTCGTATGCACCGCGGCTGGCGCCGTATTTATACCCAAAATGCAGGTATTTTCGTACTTTCTAAATTATTTTTGCGTAAGAGGAAGGTTCCTCGTTCCTTTTTGGCAATTCTGGACGTTTGTAGACGTTTCTCAAAGGTTGTAGATTACCCTATATTGTTATAGGCCATTCTAGATGTTTCAACAGTGTTATGACATATTACGAATTAAGGAATTAGGCGTGTAGGAAGTAGGCACGAAGAATAGTGCGTAAATTCTTTTTAGCATGCCAACCATAACAGTACTTTATTGTCACACAAGCACTCTCTTATGTCACACTAGTACTCTCTAATATCACACTAACACTCTCTATCAGGGTAATCAACGACGTGTTGATTATTTTAGCAGATTTTAGCTGCGTGATGATGATAATATTGATTACGTATTAATGAACTCTTGCAATGCTATAACGATGGAAAAAGAATTAAATATAAAAAAATAAAGTTGTATAAAAATTTAGCAAAAGTTCTTTTTTTCTTTTTTCCGTTTTTCAACACCTTTACGTTATTTTGCGAAAAGGTAAACCAAAATCATTAAAATATTTTATCAAAATATATCTAGAATACATACTTGTTAAACATTAGCGTGCAGGCAGCCGCAATCACCTAAGTGAAAATAATTTAATGTTTATGGTAATTTTAACTGGGCTAATAAAAGTTCACAGGTCGGTCATACATTGTCTATTGTTTTGTACGTTAGCAGCGAAATTACAAAATTATTTTATGTCATGTCGTGTATCGCGAACCAGGATGCCTGTAGATTTTAATTTTCAAAAGATGGTAATTCTAAATTTTAATTATATGTTATCACATTTATATGAACAAATAGAATAAAAATTTACGATTCAAGCGGCTAAGAAATCGATTCCCGATTCTTTGAATACAACAATTGATTTTAAGGCTTAATCATATACCAGACGCTTGCAATAAGTATATTTATAAAATATATAAATACCTATATATGATTTTATTGTACCTACTATAAATGTATGTTGTTAAAAAAAGTGAAATTTAGCGTTTATCTAATGAGATGAGAATATTACGACGTATTAAAATCTGAACAATATGATAATAATAATGATAAGAATATTATGAGACGCATATTTTGTTTTTTTTGTTCCTGCTTGTATCTGCAACTGAGTTTATAAGCAACACACAACATTCAAATTCCGATATAACCGCATAATGTCGGTCACGAAGTATATAGAAAAATCATGACCAATTTGTTTGTTGATTTTCCGAGCGTTTACATTCCTTACTGTTTTCAGGATAACGCGATTGTATCTCAACAAAAAATAATCAAGATGTACTTATTTATGTAAGCAATGGCAAGTCACCTGTCAAATGACATTACATCCAAATTGACGAACTGTACAATGTTATATATAATAGAGGTCAAGACACGATTGAGAATATAACAGACTAAAACAAGCTCTCTGTACACACTAGAATGATGCTCAAGAGGATCCTCGAGGAACATCCGGGTAGAAGAAGAAGAGTCGGCAGACCTAGACTGCGATGGGAAGACGAAGTCAGAAGAGATGTGGACTAAACACTGCGGGGAACTAACTGGAGAACCGTAGCAGGAGACAGGAGGAGTTGGAGGCGAGGACTGATGGAGGCCAAGGCTCCATATGAGCTGTAGAACCACTGAAGAAGAATACTTATAATGCGATGCAAATATTCATAAAGCACTATGAAAATACATATCAAGTTCCGCGTGATCTATAACCGTTGATAACTCCGATTGCAAACGTCACGATGTGTTTTCTCAAGCCGAATGCTCACGTTCTGTATCGGTATTGTACGTCGTAGGAACCTATTTGGTCATAGGCCAGGGTAACTGTTACTGTTGATGAAAACATTACTGAAGTGTATTTCGATTCTTCTGGAATAAACGTGTGCATTGAATGCCGGTGTTTAATTGGCAATATCGGACCGTCATCCTCAAAATAACAGAACATCACAATTGTTTCGCACACGATCAATCCAGCGGCATAAATGTGAATTTTTTAAATTTAATAAAAATAACAATATATGGCCGTGTGTGTGTATGTGTAATTGTTACCATAAGGTTTATTTTTTGAACATTTATGCATTTAGTTTATAATATTTCTTATACTCGCGTCGAGGCCTCGACAACTTGAATAGTTTTAAGAATTTTTTGTAATTTTATTCTATATGTAATTTGTAATTTTTTGTTGTAAATAAAATGAGTGGAATTAGCGGTCTTATTACTGACGAATCCTGACTGGAGATATAAGGTTTTGTGCATTATTAGGACATCCGCGAGATTCGGAAATAAACGTATCTCACTGTGGAGGATGACGGCCGATCTCGCGGATTAAATTAAATAGCAAAAATATGTTTTTTGCCAGTTTTCAGATAACTGCGCAGCAGATTTGAAAGGCCGTTAAAATGGTCAGGCAGGCCGACGTTTGAACGCGACAAGCCGGCGCCTGGCGGGGGTCAGGCAGGCCGACGTTTGAACGCGACAAGCCGGCGCCTGGCGGGGGCCGCTGGTTTATGGACCAGACGTACGCGGCGCGTGGAAAGTTTGCAACGCCGTAAAATCAGAAAGTTCACGAGATGAACTCAGAAAAAGTGCACAAAACCTGGCATGTCATTTCCTGTCAGAATTCGTTATAAAATAAAGAATCGGATTAGTTTGGAAGGAGATACATCGAGAGATAGGAATCGGCCTTTTTTGAGGCGATTTATGAACGCCGACACATCCGGACACATTGGTACTAATTAAATTCACATGCGGATGTGCCAGGCGTTCAATTTGACGTAACATTTACATATGTACACCTCCCCGTTCGGGAGATAATTTGGCTAGGCGGGCAAAATAGTCCGTTTAGAGGATGGGCCGGCGCGGATCATACCGCTCGGGAATGCTGCGCTGACCACCATCCGCCACTGGGTATTCTCGAGATGTCTCTCCCCTCCCTTACTAATCCCATTTTGACCGTTGATTTCCCGCTGTGTCTAGATTTTAAGTATAAATAAAGGAAGATTCCGCAGACTCAGCATCCTCAGTTCGCCGATATTACTTTTACCTTGTTACGCTGCCGGTCCGCGGAATCGTTTTTTGCAAAATAAAGTGTTTTTTTGTTGTTGCTTTCGAATTTACCTTTGTGCTTAAAATATTATAAATTTCTACTGAATTTCTCCCACCGTAACACGGAGACCCACCCTATATTTAGCTATTTTTAAATTCGGTTTTTTAGCCGCTCGGGTTTTAAAATATTTTGGGAATTTTTAAATAGTTTTTCGAACTTGGTATGGCCCTGTGCGTACCATTTCGTGGTCCTTCGTGAAGCCGGATTTCCGTTGTTTCGGTTTTTTATTTTTTTAAATTCAGTAATTTTGTGCTTCGTCGGAATCCGAATTTTTATAATTTTTTTTTGTGAAAAAATAATAATAATAATATTTTAAAGGAAAATGTCGCGCTCGTTAAGATCGAATTCGAATCGCGAATTACCCGCCGACGAAGACAATGCCTCCCGTCGCGAAGCGTCATCTGGAGACGAATCGGACCGGCAGTCGGGAGCTGAGGATCAGGCGGCGTCACCTACTGACGCGGCTAGCTCGAGTGCAGATATAAGGAGGCTACGCAGGGAGCTACGCCACAAGGACCGGCATTACAAGAGGCAGCTTGATGAAATGCAGAAGCGTCAAGAAGAGATGTTCACGAGGGCTTTGACACTTGCAGCGGCGGGAAGGGACCCCGCGGCGGGGGGCGCAGGAGCGCCCGCCGCCGGCGCCGCGGCAACCGACGTAGCGGCGCCTATTACCGCTGCGAGTGTCTCGGCGGGCGACATCGCCATAGAAGACCCGGCGCGCATGAATGCACCTACAACTTGTCATCAAGAGGCTCCTGCCGGGACCGATAATCCGAGCTTGGGCGACTGGATGCGGTCGCAACAAGCGCAATTTGAACGGCTGACGTCCGCTGTTACAGAAGCGGTCCGGTCAACGCGTTCACCTGAGGGCCCGCGGTATCCGCTCAGCCAGGATGAGCCACGAGTGTCGGCTATGATAGCGCGGCAGTCTAATGCAAAGGACCTGGCTGAATTTTCGGGCGACCCAATGGAATGGCGTTCATTTAAGACGCAATTCAGGCAATCCACAGAAATGTGTGGGTTGACAATCGCTGAGAACGCGATGCGGTTGAGAATCGCGCTCAAGGGGGCAGCTCGGGAAGCAGTGCGCCCTTTGATCGGCGACCCTCATTGTGTTGAGGGGATTATGCGCACTCTGGAGGATTTATTTGGCCAGCCAGATGCGATAATCGCAAGCGTCCTGGAAAAAGTGAGGAACACAGCACGCCTCACTGAGAGTACGGACACAGGCATGTTTATGAAATTCGCGGTAGCGGTGAGGAATGCCGTCGCCACAGTAAAATATATGGACGAGCGATATTTGGCCTCACCTCAATTGCTACGCGAGCTCGTCGGAAGGCTCCCGCTTTCGGCGAGAATGGCATGGTTCGCGGCGAGATCCGGAACCGTGAATACAAACATCGAGGACTTCTCGAGATGGCTGTCGAGTATGACAGATTCAGCGCCACATTGCGGCGGACAGACCGCGCAAGTGATTGAAGACAAGGGGCGCAAAAATGCGCAACTCCACGCGATTCATCGAGCGCCGGAAAATACGCAAAATTGCGGTATTTGCGACTCAAGAGATCACGGCGCCGCGGCATGCAACGATTTTACGCGCTGTTCGGTATCTGACCGAGCGGCTATCGTCAAGGACAGAAGATTGTGTTTTATGTGCCTCGAACCGTGGACGCCGAAACATAAACATGGATGCCGGGGCCGTGATAAAATGTGCGGCGTGGACAATTGCGAGATGCGGCATCACCGGATGCTGCACGGTGCGCCACCTTCCGCGAAACGAGAGTAAAAATGTATCGCTCGCGGGTCAGGTGACGGGCGCGCCGCGGCGACCGGCCGACCTGGCCTGATAGACTGTGCTCATACCGCGAGCCGCGACGCTGAAAATGTGATTTATTAAATGTGCAGAAAGTCGACGTGTGTGGCCCGCGGGGGCATAGAAAGACATTCGCCTTATGCGATAAAGGTTCGACCGTGTCGCCGATAGACTCCGAAGTCGCCAGTGCGGTTGGTAAATCGGGACCGGTGCGAGATCTGCGCCTGTACGGCGCCCGCGGTATGTGCGCCTCCGAACCGCGGTTGCGTCTAGGGCAGAAAACTTTAAAAGGCAGCGGACTTACCCAACATCCGTTGAGTGTGAACACTTTGCGTAATTTGGATTTACGGCCCCGACGGTTTAGCCGAGAAACCGGGGAAATCAAGCGCACTGTGGGTATAACAAAAGTTATAAAATTATTATGGGGCATAGATTATGTCATTTGTGAAGTGTCGCGAGTTGGAGAGATAGCGGGTGCAGATAACGGTGTTTTATCGAGCACAGCACAAGGATGGATGAAAACCGGGGGCGTGCCAGGCCGCCCGACCATCGCCGCAACTGTGTCTTCCAGGATAGCTGAGCGGCCCAGTGAGAGGCCCGCGAGATGTACTCGTAGGACATATATTGAAATTGACTGGCCGGAAGTGACCCCCGCGTGCGGGTCAGTGCAGTGGGTACCCGAGTAACCATACATGATGGAAGCCACCACTGTATAGCTTGCCGGCAGCCAATGGGCGACAGGTCTTCTGTGGAAAAGGAAGACATGCCCTTGCAGCCGAATTTCGGTTTTTTTAATATTTTTTTGTGATAAAAAATATATATGGCCAAGGATCGGTTCAGCTCGGATACCGACATTGGAATTTTTTCGCATTTTGCGGATTTTGTTGAGGCGAATCTAGATGAGATCGCCCATATTGCGAAGGGTAGTTACACCTATGTCTACCACGGCCAAGAGTCGGTTCATTTGGGAAACCGGCATTGGATTCTTCGCACTTTGCGGATTTTTTCGCCCCGAAATACTGAAAAATTTGGTTATTTTCGATGCAGGAAATAAATTTAGATGGGATTTCTAAGGATCGGGAGGCCTTAGATATCATCGCGTTACATATGCGCAATGAGACCGGAC
>JADDOH010004665.1:0-19202 GCA_016648135.1 Agrypnia vestita
ACCACCTACTACTGGGCGCGGCCGGGCGACATTCTCATCTCGCCACATATGGACCTCTGGATGAGCAGGTCTGCCTCAAGAAGCAGTGGCAGTTCGCTCAGCAGCTTGCAGATATGTTTTGGCGCCGGTGGATCCGGGAATACATCCCGACTCTCGCCCAACGACGGAAGTGGCAGGAGCCGGCCCCTTCGCTTCGGGAGGGGGCCGCCGCCATCATTGCTGACCCCGCCCTTCCTCGGAACAGCTGGCCGCGAGGAGTCATCGTGGAGGCGGTTCCCGCCGCCGACGGCCAGGTCCGCATGGTGCGACTTCGGACCGCCTCCGGGGACTACGTGCGACCCGCTACCAGAGTCATCACCCTGCCGACGCAGCAGGCATCGGAGACCACACACGCGTAGATGTCATCACCCGGCCTTCGAGGATCGTGTGCTACCTTCGAGTGCGGCAAAGCCACACGGGGGTGGTGTTTCGCACACGATCAATCCAGCGGCATAAAATTGAATTTCTTAAATTTAATAAAAATAACAATATATGGCCGTGTGTGTGTGTATGTGTAATTGTTACCATAAGGTTTAATTTTTGAACATTTATGCATTTAGTTTATAATATTTCTTATACTCGCGTCGAGGCCTCGACAACTTGAATAGTTTTAAGAATTTTTTGTAATTTTATTCTATATGTAATTTGTAATTTTTTGTTGTAAATAAAGTGAGTGGAATTAGCGGTCTTATTACTGACGAATCCTGACTGGAGATATAAGGTTTTGTGCATTATTAGGACATCCGCGAGATTCGGAAATAAACGTATCTCACTGTGGAGGATGACGGCCGATCTCGCGGATTAAATTAAATAGCAAAAATATGTTTTTGCCAGTTTTCAGATAACTGCGCAGCAGATTTGAAAGGCCGTTAAAATGATCAGGCAGGCCGACGTTTGAACGCGACAAGCCGGCGCCTGGCGGGGGTCAGGTAGGCCGACGTTTGAACGCGACAAGCCGGCGCCTGGCGGGGGCCGCTGGTTTATGGACCAGACGTACGCGGCGCGTGGAAAGTTTGCAACGCCGTAAAATCAGAAAGTTCACGAGATGAACTCAGAAAAAGTGCACAAAACATGGCATGTCATTTCCTGTCAGAATTCGTTATAAAATAAAGAATCGGATTAGTTTGGAAGGAGATACATCGAGATATAGGAATCGGCCTTTTTTGAGGCGATTTATGAACGCCGACACATCCGGACACATTGGTACTAATTAAATTCACATGCGGATGTGCCAGGCGTTCAATTTGACGTAACATTTACATATGTACACCTCCCCGTTCGGGAGATAATTTGGCTAGGCGGGCAAAATAGTCCGTTTAGAGGATGGGCCGGCGCGGATCATACCGCTCGGGAATGCTGCGCTGACCACCATCCGCCACTGGGTATTCTCGAGATGTCTCTCCCCTCCCTTACTAATCCCATTTTGACCGTTGATTTCCCGCTGTGTCTAGATTTTAAGTATAAATAAAGGAAGATTCCGCAGACTCAGCATCCTCAGTTCGCCGAGATTACTTTTACCTTGTTACGCTGCCGGTCCGCGGAATCGTTTTTTTGCTAAATAAAGTGTCTTTTATTTTTAATTTAAATTCCTGAAAAAGTGTTTTTTGTTGTTGCTTTCGAATTTACCTTTGTGCTTAAAATATTATAAATTTCTACTGAATTTCTCCCACCGTAACACGGAGACCCACCCTATATTTAGCTATTTTTAAATTCGGTTTTTTAGCCGCTCGGGTTTTAAAATATTTTGGGAATTTTTAAATAGTTTTTCGAACTTGGTATGGCCTTGTGCGTACCAAGTATACACTGAATTATTATGTCCAAAACATCCTAAACAGTCCGGGGTGGTGCAAGAACAATTGCCAATGAAGTATTAAAGTTTTGCGAAGCTGAAAAAGCTAATAATGGACCAATATTACCGTTTGACAGGACTCTAGATAGAGCGGCCGCCATTACTGGTTTGTTTCTTTAGTGTTGCCCGACCAAATTTCTATTATGATGTCATAAAATATACTTGTAAATGTCAATGTAATGTGTATTGTGTAATAAATTTACACCCTAGCAACTTCTTTTTCGCGACAGGGATTTATACTGGTGGCACTATATAAATTTTCCACACATGCACCAGGAGCGACCACATTTCCACCGCATTCAGTCTACTTTAGTTCTTTTTTGCCAATCCCCGGCTTCACTTCCGTATATTAGAGTTGGCACCACAACTCCATTATGAACCGCTTGTCTTGCTTCGTGTGACAGATTCCTATTGGCCACATCTTATGTTTAAGTGCTGTGTTAATTCATGTGTTAATTCATGTTCATTACTAGATGTAAAAATGTGTACTTTTTACAACTTAAAAAATATTCAAACAAACAGTAGCACTCAGGGTACCATTTAACTTATTCCCCACAGTGATCCTCCTCTCCATCTCCTTCTCAGACATGCTATCTCATCTAAACATAATTCTCGAATACATAAACTCATTCACTTGTTCTAAGCGTTAATTGTTTACCATTACATTACACTTAATCACTCTTTCTTCTTTCTCAAATACCGTTCCGTTTGACTTCCTAATATTCATTAGAAGTTCACCATCCATGCACACTCGTACATCCTGGTCACCAGGTATTGCTGATCAGCTTCACTAATATGTATCATGCGCATTTAATAGGTTATCTAATGTATCATATTGACTGTAGCATATGATATGCTGAATCTGTCCATTCTTACTCGTAGGTACTTCTAATTCCTTCAGTTCTTTCATATAGTTATCCATGTACAAATTGAAAAGCCACGGTGGCATGTTTGACACCTTTTGAAATATCATACAGTGACGTGAATGCCCCATTGATTCTCGCGCAAGCACTGCTTTGTGCTTGTATGTACACACCTCGTACAGGGATGCATTGCCTGTGTGAGCTTACCATTCACCCCATATTCAGACAAAACCTTTCACAACTTTCGTCTTATCACTCTGTATATTTATGTATATTAACATTTTAAATTTTTGCATATCGTCATAATCGTAGAATAATGACGGATGTGATTTTTCTCAAGTTTGCATGAGAGCAGTTTGAAGTTTTATTTACATAAAGACACTTTATGTCATAGCTCGATAACTACAAAAGATTTTCCTTTGAAACTTGGGTTAGTTATTTAAAGTTAATACCTTTCAAACCTAAAATATAGTCAGCGCAGTACAAAGACGTTTTTACACATGCTGCATTGTTCTACGATCGCAAATCAGAACCGTCGTTATGCCGACTTCGTATAACGATGGTTAAATTAATGAGAAAAAATACACTTTTTATATACCGTTTCTTTTTTCTTTTTTTATACGGCTTCTTTTTTTCACTTTTTAACGATCCAAAAAAGTCAATATGGAATTTTTAGCACATTTGTCATTGTTCTACAATCATGACGATATACTTATGCATTTTTTCATGTTTTGATATTTTTTTAAAACAATTTCCTGTATTACTATGGTATTGGCCTATGTGGCTTAGCGCGGCATCTCTCCGAGCACGCCGGCTTCACCCTGTGAGACCATACATCATCATATAGGATTCGTACTTACAATTTATTCCTGAGAACTGCTGCAGACGAGTGGTACTTATAATGAGAATGAAAACCCGAGTAGCCTTTATACAGTATATTAAAAACAAGGTATAAATAAGTAAATGGTAAATCAATGTATATTATACAAGCGAGTGACAGTGTTGTGGCAAAAACGGCATAGCGCGTGTATTTAAGATATTGCGAGGTATCTAGATTTTCAGCAAACCCGGTCCGCAGTAGTAACAAGAGTGGTGGTTGGTCGCGCACCGACCTCGAGCCAGCTCTGGTCTGTCGGGTCTCTGCTGACGCGGCGTTACTCCTGACGTGCGCGTGCCGGTAGATTCCTTGCTGCGACCGAGGCCGCACAGATGTCACTGGGTCAATCCGCCACAATACCTTATCAATGTACATGTATAATTTTAAATATAATATTTGTATTTTAATTATAAGTGTTGGCCATAATAAATTGCCACGAGTCAGTAAAGTTTACAAAAATCTTACACGTTTTAGTAAAGAAATCATTGATTTGTGGAGTCATTATTAGGACACCAAATTATCTCGCAAATGTACGCAGTAATTTTTTTTCCTAGTTAAAATAATTTTTAAAAATATTTATATTTATATTGTTTTTAATTCATGCTTCAGTGACAATTTTATTTATTTATTTATTATTAATTAACGCCCTATAGGGCTTTTACAATAGATAGGTATAGTGTACATTAACATAATAGGTATATAGTTTAGAGAAGAGAAAAAAAAACATAGTACATGTAAACATAGTAATGACAAAGTGAGAAGAAAATACTTAGAATACAGATAAAAACAAATAATGATAAATATAATATATAGTAAAAAGCAAGAAGCATAAGAAAAACATAATAATATAGAAATTTAAAAACAAAAATAAAAAAATAATGTAGAGAGAAAAGATATAGCACAAGCTTTGAAACTCATAATACAATAATAAAATATACATACATACAAATCAATTATTTAAGTCCATTTCGACAAATACTAGTAATCTTTCAGTACATCTTTTAATATACGTTTGAATATTATACAGTTATTGGCAAAGACGTCCAGTTGCTCGTATCTGTTTGCTAGTCTAGGAAGCCTTTGCAGTGGGGAATTAAAGAAATAGTTAATAGCTGCAGTTTTCACGGCAAAACCTGCATGACTTCTAGCTATGCGAGACGGAACTCGCAAGCAGATACGTTCTAGTAGTTGAGGACAGTCGATAGTGCCATTAATTAATTTGTGTAAAAAGAGAAAGTCCGTCACTATTCTTCTAGTGTCTAGTTTATCAAGACAGCTAAAAGATCTGAGAATGTTGTAACTGTTAAGTTTATAATTGATAAATCTAAGAAACTTATTTTGGACTTTCTCTATATTACTCATGTGAACTGTATAACGAGGGCTCCATACGACTGTATTAAATTCTAGTATTGGTCGAATCAATATAATAATATGAAAGTTTCAATTTTCTTGAAATCTTTGCTAATAATATGAAAGTTTCAATTTTCTTGAAATCTTTGCTTAACCTAAGTAAGAAACCTAAAGTTCTTAAACCTCTATCAACTGTTGAGTTTATGTGGGGGACTAAAGAAAACTTTTTGTCAACAATTACGCCTAGATCTCTTATTTCATCTACCACACTCAAAACATTTCCATCAATTTTGTAATCATAGTGTACTACTGTTCGGGTGCGGGAAAATCTCATCACTTGACATTTGGGGTCATTTAAAGATAGGTTATTGACTTCACACCATTTCTGTAAAGTGTCCAGTGCACACTGCACATTGACTGATATTCAATACGTTAAGTATTTTTATTAGACTGGGCGTTGCTGGAAAACATCCACCCACATTTTGCCAGTGTTTTATGAATCGCGAACCAAGTACCGTGGTTTTTCATTCGTTCACAGCCTGAAGTGCTTATTAGTGATTAATAATTATTTATGACTTTCATAAAATGATTATTTTTAGTTATTTAAATTATATTATAATAGTCGGTTTATCCATTCTTGTAGGCAAATATGTTTCTTGCCAAATTATGGAATCACCGCGGTTGGTGTCAAAGGATGGAAACTTGATAGTTTATCCGGCTTACAACAAAAATATTACCTTGGGTGTGTACGGAGGTCAATCTTGCATCAATATCGGATCTAATAATCTCCTTCATATTGTGCAAGCGGTAAGATTTACACATTTAGTTATCCAGTATCATCATCATCATCACTCTTGGCTCTGCAGCCCCTGGTGGGTTTTGGCTAGAGCCTCCGATCCGAATATTCGAAACTCAAATATATTCGCCTGTTTTTAAGTATTCATTATTCAAATACTTTAAAAAGTATTTGTAAAGTATTCGCTCTTATTCATATTATAAGATTTTTAATATTTTTACGGGCCCTGGAAGTCAGTACGCAAGCATTCATTCATTCACTCAGGTATACGAATTTGGACATCAAAGATGTAAACGCCTTTGTCGGACATCTTCTGCTTATCTTTATGGCTTTATGACAACGAGTTTTATTACATTGTTTTGTCAACTTGTATTTAGTTTTCATAAATACTCAAGCCGACGAACAAGAAGTTATATACAAAATAATGAAAAAAAAACTTGCACATGGGGTGTGAGATAAACGTATCAATTCAATATTATATTTCAATATATTTTTTGTTGTTTTTTTATAACATATATTTTTAAAAATGAAAATAATTAAATTCTCTACAATTATTGTGTTTTTATTTTACATATATAGAATGTATTTATTTATCTGTATTTATCATCCAGAGTAAATTATTTCTTTCTTAAAAATATTACGAATATATTGGAATATTCGAATATATTATCATTAACTATTCGATATTCGAATAGTTGGAATCACAAATATTTGGAGGCTCTAGTCTCGGCCTCCTCAAGAGACTTGTTATCTGGTATGTTCCCCTTAAAACTTATCCTGAATAATGTTTTTGTATATCGAGTGGCGGTGTTATTTTTGTACAACATAAGTTTAGTAACACAAGTACATTGCTGAAATATGTACGATTGTGGATTTAAGTGTGGACACTTTTCGAAATTTCTTATAATTTGCCGTTTGACTTAAAAAAAAAAACAACATTTTTGTTATACGACCCTTAATTTTTTTTCTTGTTTCTTATGCTATCAATGAACATGCTACATGATGATTGAAAATACTACATACTATTTTTAAAATAAAATTAAGCAAATGTCTTGAAAGCAATGAAATTTCTGGAAAAATATTTTTTTTGAGTTTTGTTAGTACTATAATGTAACATGTTAAGTCTCGACCAATCTCAGAGTGTGTTAAATTGTCATATACTTCTTGTTCTTCTTTCCTGGCACTTCACCCCTGTGTTTGGGGTGTTCACCACTTCACAAAACAAGTGTTTGGGGGTTTAGAGATGGTTAAGAGCAATTGCTTTTTCGGGTCACCACCGTCATGCGACGGAAAAACTCCAAGGACGTAGAATATTTGATGATTTGTTATCTCGATAAAATAAGTACAAAATAAACATAAGTATTATTAGAAAGATAGGAGGTAGGTGACAGACTGACATGCCCGTCAAGGGCGTGTGCCTCTTTTTATATAATTTATGAGCAAAGGAGTCTTCTGGAGTGCGGCTGTGCGTGTGTGAAGAAATCGTCCGAAATGCTGATGGTGGTGCAATGAACTGCTGGCCGCGCGTGTCTTGCTCATGCCTCGATTTGTTTATGTGGCATTCCTTGCCAATGTGTCAGTGTGTGGCCTGGATTGGTGGTTTTCTGTATTGTGGTATGAATTCCACATGTGTATTTCTTCGTTGGCAATGGGTGTGTTGTTTGCGTTTTTATCTTTTTTATTTTAGAAATTGAAATTGTAAACGATTCATTTTATTTGTATGTAGAATAAACATTATTCTGAGAAGATGATTAAATTCTGTAAGTGATGGAAAAGGATATAGTTACATAATGTTAGCTTATTTCATTTTTATAGATTTATACCGTTAGCTTTTAGGAATCTTGTTAGTAATTTTAAAGTGATTTGATCATTGGAAGATAAGAGGGTTGGGATGTTGATGGAGAATGGAATATTATAATAAGAAAGATCTTGAATAAAATTTGGGTAATAGTTATTGATGAGGTATCTAAAAAATATCTGATTTAAATGTCATCTATCTGGCATTCACACATAGGAGAGTCCCGAATGCGGAGATGGTATTCGCGTACGGCTGATAGAGGAAGCCTCGAACTTATTCTTTTTCATTTTTGAATACCATGGCAGCAGAATGGAGCCTTATGCCACACAGCCAAACGAGAATGAAATGGTAACAGGACCACTACATTGATATTCTGCTATGGCCAGGGATCGACTCCAGTCCGGACTCAAATCCCATAAAAAATCTCTGGTAAAAGCTGAAAATATTGGTTCGTCGTCGCAACCCCACCAATAAAAGAGAAGTAATTGTAGTAATTATTGGAGAATGCTTCCATGCCATCACACATGAAGATTTACGAAGTTTGGTGGACTCCATGCCTTAAACGATTGAGCAAATTGTTAAATTAAAAGGATTTTCAACAAATTAAATTAATTTCAGATATTTTGCAATATCTTTGTAATTAATAAATATCGCGTGTTCTGCCATGTTGTTGTTTTATTCACCATTTATGTAATTTTTTTTATAAAAATATGTTTTAAAATAAAAAGTATATCGCACTCCCGCAAATATAGAGTCATATCTCAAAAAAGTGCATTTTACAAGAAAGTGAAAAAATGAAAAAAAATCACGTTTTTATTTTTTTTCTTTTTTTCCTTTGGTCATTATTTTGAGTCTTATATATTGTTATATTCATAAAGAAACAAGCTTTTGTATGGTGTGGAAGTCATTACATTTCCTTTTGAAAAATTTTAGTTGTGACTCTTTTTTATTTCACTTTAAGAGATTTTTAAAATAAAATACTGTGAATTTTGAGTTATAACAAGGATTTTATTATTTCAAATCAGAATAATGTAAGGAAATGACAAAATGTATAATGAAATGACAAAATATTAATTTAGTTCCTCCCGATTTCAACTCAGTGACTGTCTAGTTGTAATTATTTAACTTTCTTTTATAATAAAACACCGACACGTCTCCCTGTGGCAGTGGTAGTGTGGCCTGCAGGTCATAGGTAGCCACCACGAAGTTTTTTGAAGCTTTCAATTTATCCGCCTCTTTTTCTTGCCAGGATAGTTTTTTTTCATTATTGTGTCTAACAAATTTTTCTTCAAGCTTGGTTTTATCGTTACCTGTAGCATTTTCATAGGCTACAGAGAGTTCACACCTATCTTTTTTGGGGACAAAGAATCCTAAGTTAAATTCGTTATTAAATATTTTTGAATACATAACAAGGTTTGCATAAGACTCGCTCTTTTTTTCGCATTCTTCTATATAATCTTTATACAAGGAAGTTATAGTTTTTCCTCCATCAATGAATTCTCTTTCACTCTGTGCCCGTAAATAGTGACTTTCGATGCGTGGGATAGACTTAATGTGGTTTCTAATTGCTTCCTTTATGCTCTCGGGGACGCGTTTGTGATTTTCGTGTTTTCCTCGTTGGTCTTCAGTTATTGTACCTACGTTAGTTTTCTTTTCCAAGACGGTTCTAATTACTCTGTCATTAATATCGAGTGTGGCAGTAAAAAAATTTTTACATACCCTGACTTTTTTATCTCTAACTTCGAAATAAAAAGCATTATTAAATTTCCTGCTGCTGTCCTTTCTTGTATATCTGTATTTCGGATCGACAGAATCCGTACATTTATCTATGAAGTCACGCTGCCGATTGATGTCTGCAAGCTTCCAGTAGTTTTGAAAAATGACCTTTCTTTCATCATCCGTGAATTTGGTGGAGCATTTCAAGCGACAATTTTCTTTACACGGAGGATTAATTTCTTTGGCTTTGGAAGTTTTCTTCTGAGTCGTTACGTAAGCGAGGCCTTTATTTCTCAGCATTTTTCTTTGGTTTTGTTCCCATTCCTGAGGGATGGCTTTCCGTTTTCTAGTATTGAGAGGCTTCGCTGGCAAAGTTGTTGACTGCTGATCTGGTGGGTATATTTCTTGACTTTCAGCTGGTGACTCATTTAAAGATGCCGTTGTTGGCAGCTGCCCGATCTCTGCAGGGATAAAATCTGGGTCTTTGACGGAATCAACGCTGTCTTCTTTATAAGATGATTCATCAGAAGATGAGTCATCATAAGAAGAAAAAAATGAAGAAATACGTTGGAACTTTAACTTTGTTAAATTTGAAGTTTCATTAACTTTCCATGTTGAGCTTGCACCTCTAATCTCTGACTCACTCTGGACGGGGGGTATAATTTCAAGAACATCAGTTTCCTCTGCAAATAATAAATAAAAATGTAATATTTCTATCTTTATTGTGTAAAACATAATATGAGCAGTGTCAATCCGAGATGTTCGGTTAGTATAGCAAATTATGTCTTTTGCATAACATAAAGAGTAGGTACTTACTTGGCGTATCAAAAACAAAGAGATTTGCACTGTTTTCGGCTTCAGCTTCCGATGCTGTAATTCTGCTTTTGCTATAATAGTCAATAGTTTCTCCAAATGTCATGTTCGGGGAATCTTCTACTATAGCCGAAACTATGGGTTAAATAATATAGTATGAAACAATGACATATAATCATTATTATATAACTTTATTCTAAAATAGCCTATGTAGTAATGCAATTTTTTTTGTACCTTTCAGTGAAAATTCATTACTGCTGTTACGAGTAAAATTATCCTTGGCTCTTTCTTCTGAAATATTTTCCTTTTGTTCTTCAGCATCGGAAACTATATAACATCAATTTTACGCACATTATAGTATAGTCCACCATAAGCTTGTATTATTATAAACTAAAATTTATATTACGTAATTCAAAATGTATCGGATATAATAAATACCAAATGAACGTGGTGTGGGAGGAGGAGGTCTCATATCTTCCTTCGCGTTTGATACTAATTGCAAAATATTCATCGTGCGTCGATTATTATAATTATATTTCTCCATCTGAAAGTACAATCAAATCTTAATACCTATCCATAAATCTTTTTAAAGTTATCTCAAACAAAGACGTATGTCAAAATAAGACACGCGAAAGTATCAATTGTCTTCTCAAAGATGGACATATCTTAAAATATAAATCAAGATTGTTGTGATTGCATTCTAAAATACTGTATTAACACAAAATAATACCATCTTCTCAAATAAAGTCATATTTCCACTTATGTCTTTAATTGAGAAGTAAAATATTATGTTTTAGCTCTTACCTCAGTCAAAAACAGTCACTTTTTGATTTACAACTCTATTTGAGATGTGATAATTGTATTCAACACCACTTTACTTCTAAAATAATATCAGATTTTGATATACTACTGTATTTGAGAATGGAAATATGAAATATGCGCGCGTGCACCCGACTCAAGTCCAGAAATGACACTGTTTGAGAAGGAGGTGGACGAAAAAACGTTTAATCAAATACAGTCACATAATCACATAGCGGCGTACGATTGAAGCTTAGTTATGACGATTTTTTTGAAGATAGAGTGGATCTTCCCGAACAATTATGTATATTTAACTCAAAACTGAGATTTTTTGACTTATGACTCTCTATTTGCGGGAGTGCGATATTATATAAGGCCGTATTCTGAAAATAGCAATATTGCTATTTCTGTATCTTGACACTTATTGTTTAACAATGCCGTTGCCGTTGCCAATGTTGACCTTTTAAGTTTGAAAGGTTTGAAATTAATGAATTTCAGAAAGCTCCAAAACGTTAACAAACGTTGTGAATAATGAGCTTTCTAATCGATTAAATTCATTAATTTCAAAACTGTCAAAACTTAAAACGTTATCCATCTTAATCTTGGCTTCTTCGCACTTCGGTGCTTGTTGTTTGTTCATTCTCTCCACATGACCCAACCTCTGAAGTCTTCTAAGTTATACAGTAATACCCTGTTAATTTGAACCTCGATAATTCGAAATTTGCCATAATTCGAAATTTTTAAAACCCACAGGTCCCAAATGCTAATTTCATAATAGATTAACCCCGATAGTTCGAAAACCCGGTAATTCGTCATTCGAAATAATTTTCAGCCAATAATTTTCAAATCAATACGTTTTAGTTCACATCATTCAAATTTCTTTGAAATTTGACGAAATTGAAAAAATATTTCGATTTTTTTCGCAAGTGCGAACAAAAGATATGTCAATTTTGGATACTTTAGAAATGTGGCGGTCTTTGCATTAGAATAATAAATATTGCGTTTCGAAATGATTTCTTAAAATATGCAAGAATGCAGACTTTTTCACAAATTTAATGTTTTTTTTTCACGAGTTTTGAGATTTTTGCCGAATTTCGCAATTGCGTTGCGATTTTTTTTGTACCTTGAATTTCGAATTAACGAGGTTTTACTGTATTAATTTTGTGACACTTAGCTTCTCAAACAGAGTATAGAGCTCGTTGTTGAAACGTCTTCGCCAAAGTCCATTTTCTAGAACCGGTCCAAAGGTACGCCTCAAAATTCCTCTTAATCAGTTCCCACGTCTCAGCTGCATATGTGAGCACTGGTCTAATGAGCGTTTTGCGTACTAATATTTTGGTGTTTCTGAACAGCAGCCTGGATTTTATTTGCTTTTGCAGGCGGAAAAAGCAGCAATTTGCGTTCACTATTCGCTTCTGGATCTCCTCTATAGTATTATTATTGTCTGTTATCAGGGAGCCTAGGTATGTAAATCTTGGTACCGTTTCAAAATTTTGACTTCCACCCGAGAGAATTGGGGTTTGTTGCGTGCATCCAATGGCTATGTATTTGATCTTCTGCTGATTTACTTTAAGAATCATCTCATATTCAAAAGTCATGCTTCTTATTAATTACTTAATATCATTTTCTTAATTTATCTAATTATTATTTTATATTCATCATATTGTTTTTAATTAATTAATACCATTTTTATATTTTCAGGCTAAAAATGCTTCGATTATTGTACAAAGGTTGAGTTCATCAATGCTCACCAGTAGAAGTACCGTTATTACCAACATAATACAACAAATAAATGGTCCATATGGAGCTTTGGAACGAATTAACAATTTAGAACGTGTCAGTACCAACTCTACTGCAAATGTTCAGATTTTACCATTATTTTTTAAGGTAAACCTGGCCCCATTTTATATATTTAGTAGTCATTTAATAATAGTGGGTACTGAAATTAGTAATTACACATATAATATGTATGTATAGTAGACTCTTATATTCAGGGGGGGGGGAGGTATAAAATAGATGAGAAAAAAATAAATAAATAAACGAGACATAGGTATAGGTGGGTGGTGCGGTCAGAGGGAGAAAAAAGGACATGACAGTTATCCTTCGAATGTCAAAATATAAATATGATATTTCTCTTTTCTGTGGTCCAACGCGGCAGTGACAATTTTGCCATAATTTTAAATCAAGACTAGGGATTATAATCCCGGGATCCCAAATGTTTTTCTGATTGAGATTTTTAAATATAATTATACAAAATATAATTTTAAGTAGTTATTATAAATAAATGTAGAGTTGGATGAATTTTTATGCAATTTTTCTTATTTAATTTAATTATGTCATGGATTAAGGCTAAATTTACATCCACTGAATTACAATTCGCAGTCCATATCTTGAAAAAAATTATTAATCCTTGATAACCATTCCTTCCACAAAGCCTGAAAGAGCATTTTCTGCTGCGTCCTATATTGGTGGCTCGATTATTAATAACCTTCTAAGGCTGAGAATATATTTCCAAAATTCTCAAAAATAAGACACTGAAATCTTATTAATTTCCTGTTGGTTATTTTTATACTCAATATTCTTTGTCAATGGTCCCTACGTAAACAGTCGAATTAGAAAAAAAATGATTTCGCTTTACTATCTTAAACCATCCAATTTAATCTATATTTTCGGACAATGTTAAAAAAATGAATTTCCATTTGAAAAACAGCAAACATAAAAGAAAATTTAACTTTTTAAAACATCTGAAAATAAAGAGTAAATTGGATGGTTTAACCCATTCCACGCGTTAAAAAATATATCTGACATCTTTCATACGCGGTGCTATTTGGCGGCATTATATTTTATGACTTTAAATAAAGATAACGCTCTAAATTTATTAATTTTTTATAATCATTCGATCAGTAAGGTATTCAAGAATCTTCAAGGATACAAACGAACACTGAAATCTTTCAAATATTTACAAAATAACGTAAACAAAATTTAATATGGGACGACATAACACCGGGCGACGCCAGCGCCATACTTGATGGTATGGATGGACGTACCAGAGTGAAGTGGTGTTCTGCGCGGGCACTGATTTTTAACACTATTTACTATTCACAAAATCTTAATAATATTTTTAAAACTTTTTCAAATCGTGATACACCTTGAAACAATTTTTGGCACACAGTGGTACATTACATTCTAAACACATAAACTGAGCTTGTTTTCTCATTTTATTTTTGATACTGGAAGTTTAAATAAGGGTATTTGTTTCTATTAAAAACTTATAGTTTTTTCTTTTCTAGCAGTAAGTTGTCTTGTAAGATAATAATTTTTCTGTGTAAAGCGCCCTTGAGGTGAGTATTCGCTAAAACGGTGCTATACAAGTTATCCAATTATTATTATTATTATTAACTCCTTAATACTTCCAATAGATTTTAATAATAAAACGAAACACAAATTTAAGAATTATCAATTAAACAATTTTTATATAAACAATTTTCAAAATTGGAATAAAATCGCACTTTTCTTAACACAAATAATTTTTAATATAATCATTCAATTATTATTTTTAAATATCAAAACTATCACAAACATAAAAGTCACTTGAGAATGAATAATGAATCGATTTATTTTGGTGTCTGATAATATTTCATTTCGTCTAAAAAAAGCCCCGTGCAGAACTCTACTGAAATACAGAGTCTTTGTTTGTACGCGCGGAAACTGGCGGGACATTTTGAAAAACTGAATCGTATTCTGCTGCGTTAGGACATTTATTATTTCGGGTTTGTTTATAAAATCACTAACAATCTTTGACAAATGTTGAAAGATGTCGCTAGATGTATACACGGCAGTAGCGAGCGAAACTCAACGACTCAAATATGAGTCGTTCGCGCTGTGAGCACGTATGGCGCGACTCATATATGAGTCACCCGCGGGCAATGGGTTAAGATCAGAAATTGAATTTTCAGATTCGACAGTATGTGTAGGGGCTGTCTGTATGTTTGATGGGATAAAGATCTTAAGATTCCAATATTTATATTTTTTTGAATATGGCTGAATGTTTTTTTGTTTGTTTTTGTGATACAAGTATCTATTTGTTGAATTCTATGTGCATTGGTTGATACAAACTTATTTTAACTGTCTTTGATATATGTAATTGAGCCCTTGCCCGGAATAACGTTGTATCCAACAATACTCTCATTCCGAGAAAAATTGAAAAAACGAAACCAGTTACAATTTATTACATTTTATATTTTAAATATAACAAACATATAATTCTTAACTAAACTCAATATAAAATAGGGGGAAAAGTCAATTAAATTTGAATATATTGTAAAAAAACATGCTGAATCAGTGGAAAAACGTTGTATATGAAATTTTCACAAACAACGTTATTCCGCAAAATGGATTTTTTTATTCTGCTTTACTTGATAATGCCTTTTAAAAGCAGCATGTGCTCATCTAACATGAATTCACAAATGTCATCGAGGTCCTTGAGCTTAACAGTCTTATTGGCAGTAGATTGGAATACATTGAAGTTAGTTCCAGGCTCCCTAACTGCATGATTTTTTTCCAAACGGTAGCCAATCTTGCCCTCCTTCCACAAATAGTTGGTAGAAAGCTATAGGAGGTCCATGATTCTAATTCTTTGTGGAAGGTTTGAGCTCTGATTGTGATGAGATCATTAGTAGGTAAAGAGCTTTTACGGAACGATAAGTCTCTCGTACATACTATTACATATCTCCGTCTGTTTGCTGAATATGGCGTCGGACATTCAATTTCTTAATACACAAGACGAGATGATTACTTTTTTCATTGTAATTCAGTAACCTGAATACTGATTAAATATTTATCTTGATATTAAAATGGAGAAAACATCCCGGATTTAAACATTTTTGGCACAAACTCGACCCTGCGAAAAAGAATGAGGAATTAAATAAACTTTTTGTATCGGTGTTATATTAAGTTACGATATAAAGAGCACTATAAAGCCAGCATTATTATCAAAAAGCATTTCAAATATCAATATGGATAAATCAATTGAGTAAAATCGGTTAACGTTCGACAAAATAATATTGTCACATATGAAATCACAATATCAATCAGAACTGCCAAATTGTATACAACGTTATTCCACAAACATGTTCTGGCGGGTCAATTGCAGGTTTGATAATATTTTTTCTGGATAAAAACTCCTTTCCTGCATCCTTCAACTTATTGGCTTTGATATCTTTCCAATTTAGAACATTAGATGTTCGTTTTCTCCCTTTATTCATGTGAATTAAACCACGCTCCACGATATTGACGCTCGGCGACGCCATTTTGAGAAACACTATACAACGTTATTCCACAAACCAATATCTTTAAAATGCAGCCAGAAGCCTAAATATTTTTTTCTTGACATATTATTTACCTTAAACGATGCATTATAACATACCTAACATAACTCCATCAATAACTCAAAATTGACATTTGTGTTGGATACAACGTTTTTCCGGGCAAGGGCTCAATTACTATTTTAATTTTTGTTTTAAGAATTATTTCTTATGCAGTAAAATTTTGTTTATTTGAAATTCAAGGGGCCAAAAACTCTTAGTGCAAGGAACTGATTGGGTCAATCTAATTAATTGATCACCAAAATTAATGTTTTGGGCCTCTTGTGTTTGTATCAGGGTTCTAATTTACGGGATTTTACTGTATGTGATATGGTTTTATTCCCATTTTGAATTTATGTGTTTTATATCCAGATCTAGGTGTTAGGTTTAAAGAACACACTGCAATGTAGTGAAAATTAATATCAATATATATTTTTACAATTTCAGTTTGCCGCTCTCAGAAGAAAAGTTAATAGGTTGGACAATCAAGTCCGAACACTTCTCTCGGCAATGAATAGAGAAAGTTGTTCTTCAAATCCTTGTAAAAATGGTGCTACTTGTTTGGAAAATATGAAAAGATTTCAATGTTATTGCCCAAATGGTTGGGAAGTAAGTAAAAAATTCTGTTCAAATCAATCACGTACAATATTTAATAATGAGAGCAAAATGTTATAAAGGCCATTTGTAACACACTTTTCCTAACAGAGATTGCGGGGAAATCTTTTGAACTAACCACTCTATGTTTAAAAATATCGTTGTATAATTTAGAGTGTAGATAAATATTTTATTAGATTTGTTGTTTTCATTATAAATCCTTTATACGCGAGGTCTCGGTTTCCATTTTATTTCTTCCGGTTATATTTTATTTCTTATTGTTAAATGTTAGTTAGCAACTTCTTGCCATGGGGTCTTCAATTGTCACTTGCATTCCGATATGACGGATTAATTCACAACAAACAAAATCATTTTACAGAATAACAACCAGCTTTTGTTTTGTAGCAATCTTAAATAAATAGATAAATTCTAAAGTGTCCAGAACATAGATGTACTGTAAATATAGACTAGTCACTAAAAAACAAATCTGAGACTTGTTTCAAATCTGAGAAATCTAGTTTCTGCTGTCTTCTATTGCGTACCAAATCTATCAGTCAAAAAGAGATAGAAATTATTTTCATAACCACGTATAAGAAAGGACAATAATTTTTAACAACGAATGCATATGAAGTTAGTAGCAAATTGCGGTATTTATTCTATGGTCTTTTCTCTTTCTTTCTTATAGCGCAGCATACGTGTAAAAGATATACAAATATAAACAGGGTCGTTTATTGTATTAATATTTTATATATAAATCGCGCGGACATTTATACATTTTGGACATCCCTAGACCAACTCCCCCAACGTCCCTCCTGGAACAATTTGGCATTATCACTGCTAGGCCGGATCTAAGAGTGCGTAGATTGTTAGAAACCACTAAATCCACAAAAAGTTACGTGTACAATGGCCCAAGAAATAGGATTGCCAATCTGGTGAATAGCCACTGTGTTGATATCAACTTCTTCGATGAATCATACGTCTCATTTCTCATCAGCGGCAAAAAGATTGTTATCACAGTATTAAAATTACCCTCAACCCTATATGATTATACCATGTTGTTACTATGCTAGTATTGTTTTTTATATATGTGCAATTTTTCTAATCCATTCATTTAAGTTTATTATTTTTGTAAAATCAATGTATATAGCCGATTGGCGTATGAATAAATAAATAAATAAATAAATAAATAAATAAATGTGCATTTATGTTCACAGTTATTTGTGTTGTCGTTCTGTGTAGCAGATATTTTGATTTGTAACTAGTCTATATTTATAGTACGTCTATGGTCCAGAATGGTATCAGAATGTAGGTACTTGCCCGAACATCTGAGATAATTTTTTATTTTTTGTGTGCGTGTGTGTATGTTTGACAAAAAAAGTATGTAAGAATGCATTGTCATCAAATTTCAGCTCGACTGGATGACGTGCGTATTAATTTTCGTTTCCATGAGTTTTCCACGAGAAATCAAGACAGTCGGAGAACTCAATAAAAAGGATTTAAAATATGTAAGTGCGTTATCACCTCTCATTTGTTTCGTTCATTAAAATTCTGTTTTAGGGAACTCGGTGCGATGTTGATGTAAACGAGTGTTCGGAATTGAGTCAAACATCACTTGGTTGTCAAAACGGAGCGACTTGTATTAATACGCCAGGAAGTTTTGAATGTCGTTGTGCTGCCGGCTGGTACGGAATTCATTGCACGGCAAGTTCGATGACAGACTGCACGTCCAGTTCTACCGAAGAACTTTGTGGACATGGAACCTGTATACCCCAAAGCAGTGGTGCCGGAATAAAGTGCATTTGTGATCAGGTTAACAACATTTTACTAATGTCTTTTTGAACCTTTTTTTGGGCTCATGTTCAATAGAGATTGCTTATTGCAAAAATTCAATATTTCTTCCCCGAAAGCAATAGTTCCATTACATGTTCTTAGAAAGTTGTAATTTTTTACAATAGATTTGAAATTGAAACGTACAAGCGAGATTGAAAAAATTATAACCACGGAATATGATGAATGGACTCCGACAGTCTTTCTAATGTCTATTAATTTTGAGATGAGCTAAACCCTATACTTTAGGCGAGGAGATTATTACACAGTGGAAGTATGTTCCCCCTCGCATATACTTAAGACTTTATTCTTACAAAATTAAATCCTCTAGTAAACAAAACTTATTTTTTACAATAGATGTTGTTTTCTAAATTTTTCAAAATTTCGTTCCAAACCGAGTTTTTTAAAGTAAAAATGTATGTATATATTCATTTTGACCCTTTCATAGTTGTTTAAAAATTTACAAGTTGGTTGCAATTTTTTTAAACAAGTCAAACATAGTGGAACCAGCTGTGGAAC